>QEPC01005433.1:3428947-3454710 GCA_003113815.1 Sphenodon punctatus | reverse complement strand
GGCTGCGTCGCCCTGAGAGGCCCCGTCGGGAGGGGCCAGGAAGTACGAGCAGGAAAAGAGCGCGCTGGACGGAGCAGCTGCTGCTGCCGTCCCTGGTAAGTTTATTCCTTTTGGGGTTTTTGTGGGGGTGGGAGTCAAGCACGCCCCGGCAGCTGGGGAGGGGAAGCCCCGGCAGCTGGGGAGGGGAAGCCCTGAGGTTTGAGCAGTGCGGGGGGAGGAGGAGGCAAACCAAGCCCACCCCCCCCCGCATGGTAAATCGCGCCGAGGCGCAGAATTGGCCCCTGACTCCCGCGGAATTTTTAAAAAAATTCCACGGAAGAATCGGGGCCCTGGTTATGGCCTTTTGTGACATTAGAAGATGGGTGTTTTTAATCACTCTACAAGTGTTAGGAGGCGTGGTTCAGATAAATTCACAATCCTTCTCTGAACCTCTTTTGAGGGGCTTTGATGATCTGCCATGGTCAAAATTGTATAAAGCTAAATGGCTAGACAGAATCTGTAGATAATCCCCTCTCCTAGTCAGAATTTGGAAAGAAGAGACCAAGCAGGTTTTTTACTTTGTGGAGGGACCATAGAGTATGAGGTCATGTTTGTCTGGGTCCTTTACCAAGTAGGGGTGATCTGAATTATCTGTTCTGGTTCCGCAGGAATTTTCAGTCAAATTGGAATGGTGATCAAAATGTTGGTTGGAATTCAGATTTTAAGAAATTATTCCAATTGAATTATTTCGCATGTACGGTATGTCCCATGACCATTTTGTGCATGTGCAAATTGGATGGATTTTTTAAAAATCGATTCTGGTGAAACGGAATTAGAATGTTTGTTTGTCTACGTATTGCAGGAACGGATCGAACAACTGGATTTCATCAGAAATGGAATCCAGACAAAAATGAAATTTCACCTCTAGTAGCATACCACGTTAGCAATCTGACCCTAATATGGCTAGGAAGTCTGCTTTCCAGTCTTACTTAGATTGCAGACTTGGGCAAAATAAATGCAACACACACACACACACTCACTTTCCATATTAATACGACCGATCTTTGTGGACACATCAGTAGCAGCCATTTTGTTCAGCTCCACAGTCCCCTCTGATTGAGCAATCTGGCTCGTCTCTCTCTTACAAGGGTGGCTGTTACTGTCAGAGCAAAGGCTCTTGCAAAAGAGCTGCTCTGTCCAAAGACCACAAGTGGGCCTTACAAATGAGCAGGGTTGTGAAATTTTATAGGTCATCTCCTGTAAAACTGGCGAACACCAAAGGATTAGAACAACCATGAGAACTATGTGCAGCTCTTCCTTGTTTTTCCAGCCATGTGAACAATTTGTTAGATAACTACTGCTAAACTCTATCTACAGATGGTCGTTTAAAGGGACAGAAATCACACGATGTTCTACTGGTTTTAGGAGTCCTGTTTGCAGAGAATGTGACAATAACTACGACTACTTATCATTTCTCTAGCACTACTAGGCATATGCAGCACTTTACAGTCTCAGATTTTCAGACACTGGTCCCTGCCCAGTGGGCTTACAATCTAAGATACACAAGGGTGAGAGGAACACAGGGAGACACACCCATTTTACAGATGAGGAACTGAGGCTGAGAGGTTGTGACTTGCCCAAGGCCACCCAGTGAGTTCATGGCTAGGGCATGATTCAAACCCTGGCTTCCTAGGACCAAGTCCAGCACCTTATTCACTACACCCCACTGGCTCTCTAGGCTGAGAAATAAGAACCTCTGCTCTTCCCTTTCTCCTCCATTCCCATCCTATGAGCCACTCTGAAAATGAGCACAAGCTCCGTGGGCCAGATAGGAGTTGGAGGTGCTTAAGGTGTGTGCTCAGGGTGGAGGAAGGAAGCTAAGGCCACTTTCAGACCTCCTGTAATCCAGCTCTGCATCCCTGCAGGTGTTTGTTGGCAAAGCTGCATGGGGGGGCTTTCAGACCGGCCAATCCACGCAGCCAGAGTATGCGTGACGGGGAAGGTCTGAAAGCGGCCTAAGAGTCCACAGATCATGGATCTATGCCATGGATCCATTCCTTATCCTTGAATGCATGCCTTCATCTCTGTTCTCTTCCCTATGAGCTCACTTCTTCAGGGTTTGAGAGTACAGACAGGATCTACAGGGCACAGGCCAGATACACGAACTGGAATTTAGCCCAAAAGAGGAGGAATGACGCAAACTCATTGTTTTATAATAGAGATGATTAATGTCCTCCAAGGAATTAACTTGAATGGGGTCCGGTATAATTCAGAACAGAGACAAAGGCTGCTTTCTGACATTACATAGGAGGGGGGAACTTGCGCAACTATGATCGTCATGCGAGAACACTCGCGTATTACTGGGTCCCCAAATGTAGCCTTTAAAAGGCCACGTGTTCTCAGGTGATAAAAGGGGATTAGTGCTTTCTCACTGGCGCCAATTCCCGCAATTACAGAGTGGTGATCATGATTGCATAGTTTCCCCCCCTCTCATGTAATGTCGGAAAGCAGCCATAAATACAAAAACCCAACTACAATTGACACTAACCGGTAGACTTAAAGAAGCCAAGGATGTGTCGTTGTCCACACAAGGATCCGTAATCCAGTTTAAATCCTCTACCACCGGTTTATGAACACATTCAGATCACACAAAAAATGACTTGGATTGGACTAACTTTCCTTTTTGATAGGATCAGTTTTTGATTTTGTTAGATCTTTCGGCAGCCTTTGATACAATTGATCATGAGGTGTTGTTGACATGACTGCAGGACCTTGCAGGGGTGCATAGGACTGCTCCTGAGTGGTTCCATTATTTCCTGTTGGGGAGGACCCAGCAGGTGGTGATGGGCAATTGCTTGTCGTCCCCTCGGGACCTCACCTGTGGTGGCCCGTAGGGTTCTGTTCCATCTCCCTCTTGTTCAATGTGTATCTGAGGCCCCTGGGCAAGGTCATTTGGAGGTTTGGGGTGAAGTATCATCAATATGCTGATGATACTCAGCTCTACCTCTCTTTTTCATCCAGCCCAGGTCCCACAGTCTCGGTGCTGACCTGATGCCTGGTTGCTGTCGGGAACTGGATGTGGTGAGCCAACTGAAAATGAATCCTGACAAGACTGAAGTGATGATGGTTGGCTGGTCCTATGACTTGGAGGAGGTTGGGACACCTTTAATTGATGGGGTCAAGCCTGCTCTGGTTGATCAGGTTTGCAGCCTTGGTGTGCTTCTGGACCCCTCACTGTACCTGAATTGTTAGGTTGCGGTGGTGGCCAGGAGCACTTTTCACAACTTCCATCTGGTGAGAAGGCTGTGGTCTTTTCTTTCAGACTTGGATCTGGCCACTGTCATCCATGCTTTCATCATCTTGAGGCTCGACTACTGCAGTGTGCTCTACATGGGGCTGCCCTTGATGACTGTCCAGAGGCTGAAGCTGGTACAGAATGTGGTAGTTCACCTCCGCTCAGGGACAAGTCACCCGGAGTACATTACACCCATACTCCAGAGTCTGTACTGGCTGCCCAGAGGGTTCTGGGCACAAATCAAGGTGCTGTTTTTGACCTCTAAAGCCCTACACAGTCTGGGTCCCATATATCAAAGAGGCCGCTTGTCCTACCTTGTTCTATTGTGGCCCTTACGATCGGCCAGGGGCACCCTCGTGCAGGTTCCATCTGTTACTCTTGTCTGAAGGTCGGGGTGGCACAGGAGGGTGTTCTCGGTTGCTGCCCCAGTTTTATGGAATTCCCTTCTTTGGAAGGTTGGCTTGAGCCCATGCTTGAACACCTTCCAGAGGTCGTGGAAAACTTTTTTATTTGGAAGAGCGTTTGACGGGCAGGGATGGGGGTTGGTTGGGTTATTGGGGAGGGTTGTGGAGAGGGTAGGAATTTTGAGGGGAGGGAGGGAGTGTTTTATTGTATAGATTTTTATTGTTGTTTTATTATTGTAAACTGTCCTGAGCCCTTGTGGGAAGGACAGTGTATAAATTTAAAAATAAAATTAAAAATAAATAAATAAATCTCATTCCTGGATGTTAATAAAGGTGACTCTGCCCACTATCGCCTGCCTGGGCCAGAGCCTTACCCGTGTGTCTGTTAGTGGGCCGCCAGATGTGAGCCCGCTACAGCCCTTAACTGGGTAGGCAGCTGTTCTGGAACTGTGGGCCCGGAAGCAACCATGCCCACAGTAGAGGCCCAAGGGATGCTCATGTGGGTCATAGCAGGTGAGTGCATTTGTCTGCACCACCATCCTGGCATGGGGGCTGCCATTGCCAGATGCTCATTAGTGGCATTCGTGGCTGCCCGTTATGATGAGGGGCAGGGTACAGTCACCGGGCAGGGGCAGGACCAGTCAGACTCGCATCTCTTCTGGCCCCCCTTCCCCAGCCAGGTTGATCGGCAGGAACGTTTATTCTGTTCCCCGACCTGACCCAGCCGGGGTACCCCCCTCCCCAGAACATGTAGCCAGCATGCCAGCTGCATGTATATTCACACCCCATGTTAGACTGGAGTAGCACATGTGGGGACACTGGATTTCTTAAAATGGTTTTGGCCTGGTCTTACTGGACGCTGGAATGCTTGGCCATAAGCCACCGTGTATAGAAAAGGACAGTGAGCAGCATTCGGATGGTAAGTGATCTTTCGGTACTGACACAAACGTTGGCTCCTTAAGTCAGACTGACAGTTAAAATGGTCAGAGTTGTAGTAATGTAAGTGCTTTAGGGCAGGGACCATCTTTTCCCCCCTGTGTTGAATAGGGTCTATCAGAGTAGAGTCTGATTTTTTTCCAAGTGCACCATGCTGCGGTGGACCATGGGTGAATGGGAGAATGAACTTCTTTCTCACTCCTATAACTAATCCTCCAGGCCAGGATGGGTCCTGTTGGAACAGCAGAGTCAGGGAAACCCTGTCATGTAGATGCCCATGTGGTACCGTACTTGCTGTGTGAACGAGCGAAGAGCTTTGATCTCCATCATCATATGTAGAGCTGAAACAGTGATTTTCAACGAGTGCTGTTATTGTTAAAAATGGTCCATTTGCCACATTCCCAACAATTTGGAAACACTTACCCATTTGTCGGGAAATCGTTCATCATTTGCATCAGCCTGGAAATGTCAAGAGTGACAAAAATGATGAATGCACCAAAAGTGACAAAAGCATCCCAAACGTGTCCTACAAGTGCCAAGTGTTGGTGTGATGGGGCCTTGGTTGCGATGAATGAATCCTCTTTTGACACCCTTTATGGGGAATTAGCTGACCTGCTGCCACAAATCCACTGTAACTGTGTGTCCTGACCCACGTAGCTCCTCTCAGGACTAGACCCCAAAGTAGCCAGGTCCACACAGGTAGCTAATAACAAATGTCCATTTTTTCAGATCATGTGTGGCAAATCCTCCAATATACATTACAGAGCCTTTGTAATATAGTCCACACTTCACAGAGATTCTCACTCTTACCAAGCTTCCTGAGCTTCTGGTCTACTTCTCAATCTAGGATCCCAGCTGAGCCCTGGTTCCCCTTTGTGTCTGACCCTCAGACAGGCCCAGACTGACTCCAATCCAGCTCCCCTCATACTGAGCTAGCCAGAGGCTTTTGGCTTCTGCTCTGGCTTAGCCCTGCCCAGGTGCCTCCCATGCCCAAAGCTTTGGCCTCTTTGACCTACTATGTCTCAGCTCTGTTACAGTTGGAAATTTGCTGATTAAAATATCCAAAAGCTGTGAATTAGGCAAAAAGAATCCTGAATAGTACCAAAAAAATAGCACAAACTTTCAGTACAGTTCCCCAAAAGACACAAATTCATGCTAATTTGAGAACAGTCATTTTCACACCTGCTCTAACCATATGTTCATCAGATTTCACTACCACACAAATTCTTACAAATACAGTAGTTTCTTTTTAAATATTAAATAATTGTATTATTATTTAATTAATAAATAAATGCAGTGTCCGCTGAAGAGACCTGATCCTTGCACTGAGATCCAGAGAGATTTACCTGTCTGAATCCAGAACAATGTGTTCTGTACAATCGTGCAGCCTCCCCTTGCCCCACCCCCAAACATGGCCTCTGGAGGTCCTGAGGTAATTCAGGAGGGGACCCCAAGACATGGAACCCATGAAGAAACTAAAAATAACATCTAAAATATGGGCCTGCAATGGCCCCTTAATGGAATCTAATGCTTAATCTGACATAAAAAAATATTTATGGTAGCACTTTCAGGATGTTTCCATCAAACATGCCTGTGTTAGAAGGAAGCCCACATGACAATTTCACACAGGATTCCAGCTTCCCTGGATCTGGCACTGTCCAGAATACATAAGAAAACTGGTTTTCTTCTTCTGATTGGAGAATTTCCAGTAGCAGAATCTAGCTGGAAGAGGGGGGAGTGTTCCTTCTATCCTTGGTCTTCATCTCAGTCTCATTTGTGCCTTTATCTCGCCCCTTGCTTGTTAACAAACTCCTAACATGCTGCTGGCATCCTCTGAGGAGTTTGGCCATGGTTGCCACATCTGATAAGGTACTGAGGAGAGGGGCAGCCTTTCAGCAGTTACTTATCAGCCTGAGAGACAGGAATAGATATCATCAACATCTGGTTTGCAATGGTATTTGCTCCTCACTGTTAGCCATGCAGGGGTGACTCTAGAACAACTAGTTTGGGGGAGCAAAGGGGTGGCGAAGAACATTATTAGGGGAGCGAGGATTTTGCTATACATTAAATACTTATAGAATTGAGGTAATTAATGTTATTAGTTTATTTACTTTATTAATGAAGCTGAATACGCCTATTGTTGTGAGAAGAAGTGAATCTGTCTACAACTTTCTTCAGATCAAGAGACTTTGACAACTGTTTTTCAATACTCATTACAGCCAAGTCCCTTAACCGGTCATTTGTCATGCAGTTCCTCAGGTAATTTTTCACTCGTTGAAGGCATGAGAATGTTCTTTCACATGCAGCACTTGACGCAGGAATACTCACACCAAACACATATAATTTGTGTAGCTCATGGAAGGCAAGTTTGTATTTATTCAAAAAAGTGAGGAGTTGTAGCAAACTGTCAATCTTGGACTTCTGCTCTTCTTCATAGTGTTTAATTGCTTTTGGCAAGAGTTTCACCTCGGTTTCCATACTGTCTATATCGCATCCATAATGTTCCGCAAGTGCTTTCAATTTTAAGAAGTCAAGAAAGTTCTCACACTTTGAGTTAAGGCAACTGACACCAATAAGGACAGATTTATTTTCAGAAAATCTTCTTTGAAGCTCTCCAGTTATTCTATCAAGCACTGGCAAAAAGATGTGTTTTCTGAAGTCTTCTATCTGTAAAAGGGTTTGTCCTTCACTTGACACTTCTTCAGTCAAAATGTATTCTTGAAGTCTTTTAGGAAGCTTCCATACACGACAGTGACGTACTACCTGAACTTCAGGCTTAAAATCATTGTCTAAACTTATTGTACTGGCTTCACTCCATATTTCACCAAATGACTCTTCTGAATGACCTCTCATGTTCAGAAATTCACTGGTTAGGGCATTTCCTGTCTCTTATACACATCTAGATGTGTATAAGAGACAGTGTATTTCCTTTGCATACATCAACAACAACTAAATTGAGCCTGTGATTGAAACAGTGAACATACAATGCTTGAGGTACTTCTTCTCGTAGAAGAGCTTGCACACCATTAAGATTTCCACTCATTACATTTGCACTGTCATAGGTCTGGACTATACAGTTCTGTATATCAATACCACACTGTGACAATGTGCCTTTTATGTATTGAAGGAGAGACTTTGCAACAAGTGACTCTGCAGGATGGAAACCAAGAAATCTTTCATATACAGTGCCTTGCAAATAGTACCTCAATAGAACTGACATTTCTTCCACTTTGCTAATGTCTTTAGTTTCATCAATCATTATAGAGAAAACATTAGCCTCTTTCACTTCCTGGCTTATGCATTCAAGTGCCATTTTTGACATAACATGAATGATTTCATTTTGTACTGATGAGAGGGTGTATTGAAAGTGGACCATTGCGTGGTCCACTTTCAATTTTCTTTCTTACTACGTCATTGTATTTGGCTATTAGAATCAGGAGCTCCAAAAAGTTACCCTTATCAGCACTGCTTACACTCTCATCTTTTCCTCTTTGAGCAATCCCACGGACTGCAGTGAGTCTCAGAATATCTGCCACAACTTCAATGTACATACGATTCTCTTGCACAAAAGCAGAATATGCAGCAGATACACATTGTGCAATATAACAGGGTCCTGGTGGAATCCCTGAGTTTATCTTATTACCTGGTGGGGTCTTCACTTCCAGTTTCCCTTGATGGTACCAAATCAAATCATCACCCTGTCATTTTCCTCTGCCTCTTCATCTGATAAAGACTCTGGGCGTTTATAGACGAGACAAAAAAGGCGGCTGATCCTTTGATCAGCCGCCTTTCTTGCTGCTCGTCTACATGTGTGGCCTGCTTTTTAATCCGTGTCGGAGGGGGCAGGCGATCCTGCCCCCTCCGACGCGGATTCCCGGAGTGCCGGCTTTACGCCGCACTTCCTGGTCCCGTGCGCGAGTGCGCATGCGCAGAAGGGCGCGCATGCGCACTCGCACTCTGCGCCGTGTCTGAACATCAGACACGGCACGCAGAGACACCGCGGCGGGAAAACCCGGCGTTTAGCGATCCCGCTTGTAAGCGGGATCGTCTATAAACGCCCTCTGTCTCTGATACTGAGTGTTCTTCCACTTCTAATTCTTCTATAATATCTTTGTCATTATCTAAGGTACAGAGTTTTGAGGTAATACTAGCAGAGCACTCTCCTAATTTTTCTGACACTTAGCCTGTTTCTAGTGTGGAGGGCAAGTCTTGTTGCATGCTGGAGCATCATCTTTTCTTTGAGGCATTTTGTTTAATAAAAAGCTCTGAAATTGTCACTGTTCGTTTGCTTGACATTTTCAGACTTACTCAGAAATTGGGCCAGATTTCTATTAGAAAATACTGTCTACATGGATTAGGCCAAACCTTCCAGTCTATGCTTTCCAGGCTAGTTTTCTTTCTCTTTTCCTTTCAAGACCATGTGGCAGGAAAGACTGGGGTGGGGAGGGAAGAGAGTTCAGTGCCAGCTGAAACCGGCAGGGGAGATGACCCTGTACCTCCCTGCACATGGTCTCACCCAACTCAGTTCCTAGCCAAGAAAGAAGCTAAGGGATTGGCTTGGCTGGGAGGCGGGAAGAGCCCTCCCGTCATCCTACTTGCACTGGCTTCTGCTTGTTCTGGGCCTGGGTAGAGGAGTGATAGGGATGGGCAAATGCGTTTCGGATGTTCAGAGTTCAGACCGAACTCGGTCTGTTCGGACGTCCGAACCGAACGTCTGAACCGAACTCTCGAATGACCGAACAGTTTGGTTGTGTTCGGATGAGTTCGGATGAGTTCGGGGCAGAAAAAATGTCTTTCCAGGGGAAAAAAAAGCAAGTTTCGGTTTCGGCTAAGTTTCGGTTTCGGTTTCGGTTTCGATAGTGCTATTTTTGACTATTCAGCCAACCCGAACTCAGCTGAACTGAACCCAAACTCGGGTTTCTAACCAAATGACCGAACATCCGAACTGCATTCTGTTCACCCATCCCTAAGGAGTGAGTTAATGAGACTTCTTAAAGAACTGAGGCCTTTTAAAATAATCAGTTCAAGCTATGACCATACTATACTATGGGTGTCTTTAGACATAACAAAGATCGGGTGTCAAAACCCCTAAATATGTGTTTGGCTGTTGTGTGTAAGCACCATAACAACCCCAACACCAATTTGGCCACCCGCTGAACATGTGATATGGACACCTTTGCATCACAAGGAAAATTTGCATGTTCAAGCTGAACATGTGGTCAACGTTGTGTCTAATGATATTGCATGGTGTGTTGGCAGGCACAATACAGGGAACAAGGTGGCAGTGCTTGCGTGCTGAGACTGGGTGGTGAGCAAAACACCAATTTGCCCCAAGATGGGCTGTGTGTCTAAGCAGCCCGACATGGTAAACACAGGGCCAAACACAGGGTTCATATCGGTCAAAACACACATTCCGACATCCGTTGACGTTATGTCTAAAGACACCCTATGACTGCATTGTCTGACATGTCACACTTTGCTGTAAAGTTCCAGCCACATGTGGATGGGGGAGTGGGAAATATTTTTTGGGGAGCGCCCACTACCCCTTGCTACCCTTTGGAGTCACCCCTTCCACGGGAGGAATGTTGCAGAGAAGGATGGGGGGGGCGGCGTGATTGTGAATCACAAAGTGAACATGAGTCAACAGTGTGACACTGCTACAAAAAAGGGAGCTGCCATTTTGGACTGCGTTGGAAACAGCATGTCTGCAGCACGGGAACAATGGTGCCACTTTAATCGGCACCGGCGAAAGCTCACTTGGAGGTGCTGTGCTTTGTTTTGGGCACCACACTTCAAGAAGAATGTTGACAAGTTGGAGGAGAGCAATGAAGAAGATACAATGCTTGGGCCAAAAGGCTGAAGGAACTGGGAATGTTTAATCTACAGAAAAGAAGATGAGGGGGGGAAGGGGGGGGACACGACAGCAGTTTTCATATCTCTGAAAGATTTCTAAAAAAAGAAAAAAGATGGAGAATGGTCATTCTTCACTTACGGCCGCAGCAATCGGATAAGTGGCAATGAGTTTCAGTTACAGCAAAGTAGATTTTAGTTAAATGTTTCTTTAAGAACCTGATGGCCAGAACATTGGGGCAATGGACTGGTTGCCTAGGGAGGAACTTGTGGAATCCCCCAAAAGCTAGCTGGACAAACATCTGTATGTCAATACTGCAGGTTCAGAATACCCTTCCTTGGAGCAAGGGGTCAGTTTAAATCAGGGGTGGGGAACCTTTTCTGTCCTGGGGGCCACACTGAATATTAGTACAAGCTCCGAGGGCCACATAGCGGTTGAGGGTGGGGGTGCTTATTGGGTTTATTTAAGAAAAGTAGGACCCGGATCGTCGATCTGGGCCATGGATCTGTCCCCTACCGATGCGCGCATGCCCTTCTCTCTGCTCCATTATCATGAGCTCAGTTTTTCAGTGCTTGGGGGTAGAGAATGGATCCAGAGGCCAGTTCCAGGAACTGGAAAGGGGTCACATAAAAACTTACCAAGGGCCGCATTTGACCCCCAGAACTGAGGTTCCCCACCCCTGGTTTAGATGATCTTTGCAGTCATTTCCACTCCCATGACTCAATGATTCTTTGAACTATTTTTTTTTTATATATAATAAATAAATAAATAAATCACACATTAAGGGTGTGTTCCTGTGAAACACTTCTTACCCTCAGGTTAGTTCATCCAAGCATAAAGTCATTGCTGCCACCACTTTTATCTGGGGATTAAATTCCCACCCCTCCACCCCCTGAAATGGTAATCTGTGGATTGTCCCAGGGCTACTGGACTTGGGGAACCCTACACAAACACAGCACAAGAAAAAATGGTTGCTATCCCTATTACTATGCTCTCCACCCCCAGTGACTGTATTTATATTACTATTATTTATCTCGCACTTTCAGTATTCAAAGTGCTTTAGAGTCTCTATCTAGTTCACCCTCACAGCACTCTGTGAGGTCATTATTATTACCACTAAAACAGGTCATAGAATCATAGGGTGATTTCAGACATTATGCCGGGCCCCATTCACCATGGGCCGTGGGGTGGTTCGGACCACGGGGTGAAGGCATGCGCCAACAGACGTGCGCGAACCATGGCCCGTGGTGAATGGGGCCCGACGTAATGTCTGATGGGGAACCGTGGCTCCCGGAGGGGGCGGGCTGGGCGGCGCAGCGTGCTGCCGCACGGCCCCGCCCCCTGTGTTGCAGAACGGCCCTCCCCCCACCGGAAGGGCAGCGAGGGTGGCCAATCCGGCCGCACTCGCCACCTCGTATGGGGGGGGAATGGATTCCACCACCGGCAGGGGTGAGTGAACGGAAGTTACATTTCATTCACCCCTGCCGTGGTGGCCATTCACCATGCTTCCGGACCCGCTCGTGTCCTCGCGTCCAGAAGTGTGGTGAATGCAAACACGGCCTGCGTTTGACTGTGGTGAACATTTGGCGGGTAGCAAACAGACGTTCACCACAGTCAAACCCGGGCCGCGTTTGAGTGTGGTTCAGGCGTGGTGAATCTTGGATTTGTCACGTCTGAAATCACCCATAGAGTCACAAGGCTGGAAGGGACCTCAAGAGTCATCTAGTCCAGCCCCCCTTTCCACACCCCAACCATCCGCACAGAGAAATCCTACCAAAAGCTACAAGTAGAGACTGGGATCAACCAGAGCACACCAATGCCTGAAATCAGGTAACTGATTTAGTACCCCGTCCCCTAGTACTCCCTACCCAGTACCCAAATACCTGGATGAGTACCTGGGGTGGGGGTACAACATTACTTTTAAATTTACCCCATGTACATGCTTACCTTAGTGGTGGTGGTGGGGCACAGCAAGGCGGTGGCATGTCTTGCGTCCCACCACCCAGCTTCAACCCCCACTGCCACCTTGCAATGCGCCTGCCCTCCTTTCCTTCCAAGGGAATTGAGGGAAGCGGCTAAGCTTCAGCTAGAGTTGAAGCAAGTACTTGTTCCGGCTCTATGACTTCAACAGGGGTTACCCATTTGTGAAAGTACCTCTTTCAGCTCTAATTATGATTCTCATTTTAGGGATATGAAAATGAGGTTAAGAGAGAGTGACTTGCTCAAGGGCACCCAGCGCGTTTATGACCAAGGCTGCTTTTAGATGCGTGTGCCACACATGCCACATAAAATCATGCCACGTGTAATAAATATCCCGTGCGCGGGACTTAGACGTGACATTTTGCACGTCAAAGCTGGTCACGTGTTCTTTTAAAACCACGAATTAAATACCACGTCTAAAAGCGGCCCAAGATAGGCTTTGAATGCTGGTCTCCATAGGTGACTTGTAGCGGGGGGATGGAAGTTGTATAGAACCCGATAGAACCCCTGTCCAGCCTCCTGCCCAGCCCCCTCTCCTGTGCTCCCCCCTGACAGTTACTACTTACCTATGCTGGTCTCTCAGGCCCTAGCCCAATTCCTTATCCACTAGGCTATCTTTTCATCACGCGCCTGGCTCTCTTTGCATCCTTCTCCCTGTGGGTAGAGCCTAGGATGTAACACCTCTAAGCCCCTCTTACCTTGCATCATTTCCTGTGTAGCAAGGGCTGGCCCAACTTCTACTCCAGTATATAAGGGAGCTCAGCTACCCAGCTGGTCCCTGTACAGGCTCCTTGCAGGCAAGTTAAGGGGTATGCTACATAATCCAATGAGACCAGTCACACAAATAGTTGGGCTATGGTAACCACTCTAACAACTACAACAGTCATTGGATTACATTCATGGACAGGTAATTAAGCCTCTGAGTAGTAGCAGTCACACAAATAACCTGATCCCCGGAGATGAATTAATCCAGGGTAGCCTTACCCTTGAGTAAGAAGCATTTTGCGTGGACAGGCCCTTAGTCTGTATAGAACAGTTGGTGGAGTTATTTCTTTGAACCAAAACCTCTAAATTGGTGAGTGGGTGTAGAGAGGAATAAGCAACTCTGCAAACAGGAATTGAAACTAGAGAAAGTTAAGTTTAGCAAGATGAACTAAGATCTGAGCTATAGAGGCAAGAGGATTCTTCAGTGCAAATAGTTTAGCCATCTCATCCATAATTGCATGTTGATTGGGTTGTATTTATTTATTTAAATTTATAAGCCACCCTTCCCAAAAGCTCAGGGTAGCTCATGAACAATAAAAATATTAAAACTCATGAAAAAAATATCCTTAAACCCCCAACTCTCCCACAACTCCCCACCAAACTCACCCCAAACCACCTCCCAATTCCCCACACACACCCCTCACAACCCTATCCCAAACCACTCTGATCCCCAAAGTGATGTGCGCGTGGGGGGCTTTCAGATCAATCCCCGCACATATCCTGACTGTGCATCCCCCCCCCCGCGCATATTCTGGTTGCAGGGGGTGGGGATGCACAGTCAGGATATGTGCGGGGATTGGCTGATCTGAAAGCCCCCACGCGCGCATGGCTTTGCCGGCAGAGACGCGCGGGATGCAGAGCAGGAAATTGAGCTCTGCATCCCTGCACATCTCTGCCAGCAAAGGCGCGCGTGTGGACGGGGGGGGGCTTTCAGACCAGCTGATCCCCATGCATATCCTGGCTGCGCATTCCCCCCCGCAGTCAGAATATGCGCGGGGGAGGGGGGAGATCTGAAAGTGGCTTTCGTTAGCACCAGGTTTCTCTGCCTTCCCCTCCTCTGCTCTACCCTTGCAAGCAAAGAGTCAGAGCAGACAGCAGGGCAGAGCTCTGTGTCTGTGAGATTATGGGTGATTTCAGACGTGATGAGATCACGCTGAACCACACTGAACCACGGTGAACCCCGCAGCGGGGCGAAAGGCCCCTGCACGTCTGCACAGCATGAGCCAGATGTTGGCCACGCTGAATCTGCAGACGGGGTCAATTTGAACCACGCTTCCCGGGCTAGCCGGGGGAAGGTCCCGGGAAGCGTGGTCAAATGGACTGCGGGCCGTGGCGAACAAAAAGTAACGTCTGGTCGCGTGCCACGGGCCGGGATCCCCGGCGGGATCCCGGGCCGTGGCACGATCGGCCAGACGCGGCGGCCGCATTGGCCCCGCCGCCCGCCCGTCTCCTCGGAGGGCGGGCGGCGGGGTGCGTGGAGGGGGCGGGGCCGTGCGGCCGCACGTTGCGCCGCGCGGCCCCGGCTCCTCCCACTTTCCCAGCCGGGATCCCCCCGGCACGTCTGTTGGGCCGTGCCGGGGTGACCCCGGCGGGGAACGAAGACGTTCGTTACGGTACGGGGCCAAAGGGCCCCGTAACGTCTGAAAGTACCCTATGTCAACTCAGAGGCTTGGGTGGGCTGGAAACAGGGAAATCTGGTACTCACTCCTCTTACAGCCTGCTTGAGACTGCCAGAGTCAGAACTGACAGGATCACTTACACATGCACACACACACTCACACCCCTTGGCCTGGGGCTGTCAGTGTGAGTCTGAATGGCTGGCAAGCTGATGTTCCCTAACGCCCATCTCCAACCTGCCTGACATGAAGACTCACCCTGACAGTTTCATATTATTAACCACATAGTGCCAAGAAATCATTAATACACTCTAAGGTCCAGATATTTTTTCATTGCGTGAGCATATTCTATACAACATAAACATCGAGTCATCAGGGTTCAAAATTCTACTTATCCAGATCAAGAAGCACTACATCGCCATGGACGTGGGGCTGAGAAAAACAAATTTGTTTGTCTTTTCCAGAAATTCAAGTTATGCAAGTTCTACTTAAGTGGATTCCACTGTAATTAGCTTGGCAACATTTGCAGGGAGTTTGCATGTGAGGGGAGAGAGAAAGAGAGATTACCCTGCCAGTCAATATGTTCTGCACACTAGTTTCCCCTCTCAGGTGAGAAATTAACAATGATGCTCGGAGCTAATCAAGGCTCCGTGGTGAGTCTCCTCCAATTTCTCCAGTCCATTTGGGCCAATTCTTCTCCGAGCTTTCTGAGACACCAAAGAGCAGAGCAGCAGCACAAGGGCACCAAGCTCTATCTCCTCTCCTGGCAAGTCAGTATTATATTAAATGTTTGTGCTCGACCGGCTGACCGGGGCTCTTTGGGAGAGATTAGTATCTTTATGAGAAGAGACAGCTCTGTCAGTCTGAAGGGAAAGTGTGGCATATCCAAATGCAGTTGCTCAATGAAGAATTAAGAAGCAGAAGGGGGTGAGTAAGAAGGGTCTGGGAACGTGAAATGATTCATGAAGTGAAGGATGCCAAGAGGGAGATGTGGAAACTAACTGGAAAATAGTTCTCAAATACCCTTGATTGAAAAGGGCTGGCGAGAGTATATTGGAGAAGGCCATTCCTGCTGCTGAATTCTATGGGGTGCTTTAAACACTCAGTGCAAAACAGATCAGTCTTCATTAAACTGGACCAGGATGAGGAAGGACATGACAGAGGATCAGGGAGAGGCCCTAAGTAGAGCTAGGGAGAGAAGGGGATCAGGGTGGGATACTGGCCTGTGTAATTCACAGTCCTGTGGTTTCTTCTAGGGGTGGGATGCCGGGGAGAATACCGGATTTACCAATATCGGATCTCCCCGGTACCAGATTTACCGGTATCGGCATACCGGATTTTTAACATTGGGCGGTTTACCGGTTTTTTTACATTGTGGCCACTAACTTCAATGGCCACAATGTAAAAAAAGCCTGGTAAAGTGGCCAATGTTAAAAATCCGGTACGCCAATACCGGTGATTATCGGATTAATCCAATACCGGTATTCCCACCCCTAGTTTCTTCTGTCCAGGTCTGTAGGTAGGATGTTGGCACAGGAAGGGCAAACTGCATGATAAAGGGCGTGGGGGGCACAATTTCTTCATACTATGAAACTGAGGGTAAAAAACTGGAATACATCTTATTTCTACAGGGGGAAAGAGGGAATTTACAGGGGTTGGGCAGTGCCTCTTATGCCCACCAGTCCTTCCCACCCCAGCAATGAGCCTGCTCCTGTCCCCATAGCAGTTCTCCCAGCAAGATACACTTTGCCCACCCTATGAACAGCTTTGCGGAGGGAGCGGCCCAGAGCCCACCTTGAGGGTGTCAGCCAAGCTGCTATTACAGCTACAGGTGGCTCCTGTGACTGGCTGGAGATGCAGATGCCAAGGCCGGCTTTCAGAGTCAGCACTTTCCACTCTTTGCACTGTTTTCTTTCCACGCTGGGTCTCTCCCGCTGTGTGGAGGCTTCTGAATAGCATCCAACAGAAACTTTCCGGCCCCCTCGCTTTTAGTCATCTCTGCTCCGGCTTTCGCTCTGCTGAGAGCTGGCCCTCCTTTAAAGACATCTGCACAGTGCGCTATTGTGCCAGGCGGCTCCGTGTGAGGGAACAAAGAAAGGATTTCAGAGTCACTGGGGATGATGTCTGTCTCTCTCTCTATGAGTGACTCAGGACTGGGTGGAGCCATCAAGACCCTGCACCAGAAGAACCTGAGGTTCCCACTGGAAACACAGGGATGGGCAGAACTTTCTGAAGCCCGACCCAGCCTTGAATGCCGTGGTTCGCAGGGGGCACCGGTTTCTTTCAGAGCCTGCCTAACCAGCACTGCGGCGTGGTGTAGATCCAGTGAAAGCAGCGCCTCATCTTCTCCCCACCCCCTTTAGGGGATGGTTGTTCCAGAGGAAGCAGCCCATGGGCAACCCCAAGCAAGGAAGGGCCCATTTCCAAATGATTAAACGTAACGGCAAATATTGAACATGGCGGAGAAAAAGAGAGCACCACTAAAAGAAGGGTGTTTCCAAACTCAGACCCTAACCTGTCCCCTTCACCTGCTTTCATTCTTCCTCCACCCAGCTGCACCTCCTCTCCTAATTGCTACGGTGTACAGATCTCTGTCCCATCCCATCTCCCTTTATAATCCCATAATCCCGCATTTGTTCCATAGCAAAGAAGTTGGGAGAAGAGCCAGCACCATGTAACCAACCAGTCACCTGATCCCTGACCACCAGTTAGCACTGCCTGGACTAGGGCCACCAGAGAGCCCTGGAACCACTGCTGTTCTGTCCCTTCATCCAGGGGGTTCTCGTCTCCCCTGGAAATGAGCGGAGGCGGTGTACCTGCGACTTCCCAACTTCAAGAATGTATTCCTGCCTTTTTCTATGTTCCCCCCAGGGATGTAGCTACAGGTGGGGCAAGTGGGGTCAGCACCCCACCCCTTTCCCCCCACCCCTCCCTTACCTCTGTGCCCCCTAAGCCTTGACTCAGTCGGCTTCAGTGCCACTTTCCCCCCTGCTCCAGTGTCCCTGTGCTCTTCCCAGCCTCCCTGCCCACCATCCAGGTTGGTGGTGGTGGGATCCAGTAACTTGACTTGCTCCAGGGCCCTATTAAACCTAGCTACATCACTTGTTCCCCTGCCCTTTGTCTCCCCACGCCCCTTCCATCTCTTCTAGATTGTAAACCCCACCCACAGGCAGGGACCTGTCTCTAATTAATTATTTATTGTACAGTACCAGGGACAGTACTTGTGCTATATAATAATAATAATAATAATAATAATAAATTAATTAACTGCTAGAATACCAGTAATCCATCTCATTTGCAGTCTGCTAAACATCAATCCTCAGTATATCTAGGTAAGAAAATGCAGCATCAGTGTTACCTGTGTTTACTATGCAGTTGGTCCAGTCCTTCTGAAAACATAACATGCTCCCCTAGAACGGTCGTGGTGGTGGTGATGGTGAATCTCTGGGCCATGGCTTTAAAACTTTTTTTTGCCTCCTTTACAATTCCTGAATCTGGTTCAGTTCCTCCTAGGGTGGCCAGATATGCAAATGTTTACAAGACACTAAAAAAAATATTAAAAAATGACACCTTTCCAATTCCTGAATCTGTCCCATTTCTCCGAGAATGGCTAGATAGGCAAATGTTTCCAGGACGCTTATGAGAAAATACAGGTTGCAGGGCTGCATTGGAGCCAATCACCACTTTGACCACGCTTCCAGAGCTCTGAGCGCCCAGAGGGCTGGAAGCGTGGTCAAAGAGATTCCCGCTGGGGGTGAACATCTGGTGGAAATCTCATTTTGGCCCAACAGACGTTATGCCACCACGATCACCATGGGGGGATTCACCGTGATTGACCATGGTGGCGTAATGTCTGAAATTACCCAAGATGGAACCCTGCGGGATCCCACATGTGAGCACCTGAAGGGATGATAAGCCACTGCCCATCAACTCCCTCTGGGTTCTCCCAGGCAGGAATGAGTGGAGTCATTCAAGAGCAGTCCTGAGCATCCTGGCCAGGTCCTGCAGCTGTGTCAACAACACCCCATGATCAACAGTATCAAAATCCACCAACCGATGTAACAAAATCACCAGGGTACAATTTCCCCTGTCAATTTCCAAACGAAGATCATCAACCAAGGCCACAAGCCTAGTCTCGGTGCCATTCCCAGAATGAAAACCCAGCTGACGTGGGTCCAGATATCAAGTAGCATCAAGATGTGCCTGGAGCTGTGAGGCAACCACCTGTTCAATAAGGTTAGAGACAAGGTGATAGCTGGCCGGGGAGTCACCATCAAGTGATGGTTTCTTGAGGAGGGGATGGATGACCGCAGGTTTAAGACCATCAGGCACCCTGCCCTCCTGAAGAGAGGCACTGGCCAGCAACACCCCCAATGTCTCCCACCAGCTGGCTTTCACCAGCCAGGATGGGCATGGATCTAGTTCACAACTCATCAGCTGTACCTTCCTTCCCACCAAGCACATCCTTCGCATCGGTGGGCGAGATTGATTCAAAGCCAAACAAGACTGAGCCTCATCAACCCCAAACTCTGACCCTGCATCCAAAGTAGCAGCACCTAAGTCGAGCCAAATGCAAGTGACTTTATCAGCAAAGTAGGTGGCAAATGCATCACAGTGGGCAGCCAATGCCTTTAACTCCGGCAGAGATAGTCGGGATTTAATAAGCTATTCACCACCTGGAAGAGCTCTGCTGGACAGCACTTTGCAGATGCTATGGCAGCCACAAAGAAAATTTTCTTTGCGGCTGCCATAGCCATAGTTCCTTAAAAACAGTCTATGCTGCAGTCAGTTGTCTTTGGTGTGAGTCGAACGCCAGTTGTTCTCCAACCGCCTACCCTCTCACTTTAGCAGCCTCAGGTCCTCCGTATACCAGGGAGACCTGTGCTGCCACCATGGAGGAAGCAGAAACCTGGGTGCCACTGTGTCAATAACCTGGGTCAAAATGCCATACCACAAATCAACTAAGGCATCGACAGGGAGGCCGATGAGGTCAGTGGGTAAATCCCCCAGAGAGTTCTTGAATCCTATTGGATCCATTCGTTTCTTTGGTCCAAGGACTCCAGATGTAGAAAAATACTAAAAGACTGCTGAGCTTCCACCGGTTGCTGAGATCCTAGGGATGGTTCCTGGATCAAGGGAGTAAAGGATTAAAGAACTGATTTCTCACCTTCCCACAAGCTGCTGAGATCTTGAGATAGGACCTTTATTTGGCCTTTATATGGGTGCTCAGAAAGGAATTGTGCTATATCAGCTGAGTCAGGTGCCATCTCGAGGGAGGAAAACTGAAGCACTGCAATGATATGCTACAACAGAGTCATGAGTATTCATAGTATTCATCTCTAAGGGCCTTGTTTGGTAACAATCCCTGAACTCACGTATAGGATGGCAGGTGGTTGATGCGAAACGATAGGAAATAACTCAGCACCATAACTTAGGATGCACAATGAGAAATAGAGTATTCATTTGAAAGTGTAGGACAGGGTTAGATTTGGGAAGGGTAGTTGGTTAGCAGGAAATTAGGCCAACATTATAAATGCGAACATTTCCCTAGGTCTTAAAGACACACGTAAGCTGTAGGGTAGCACAGAGCTGAAGCAGATATTTGAACTGAATCACTGCTAGAGCGGAAACAAATATGTGCAAAACGGGGATACTCATCGAAATTGCAGTACTCGACATGATACCATTGGGTACTAATGGGTCTCCAATTGGTGACCGGTGGGTTGCCCGATTCCCTGATTTACTGACTTCTGGTACTGAAATTTCAACTTCTGGTTCTGAATTTCCATCCCGATTTTTGTGATTTCCCCATACCGAGTACCAATTTTGACATTACACCGATCCATACCAGGTAAATCAGTAACTCAGAAATGGGAATACCATGTATTTCGAGCAATTGGGTATCCGATCAGTACTCGGGTACTAGGTCAAGTGCCCAACATGGTACCTGAAATTGCAAGTATTACCCTGGAATAGCGAATGGGCTACCTGTTTTGGCTCTAATCACTATTCCATAAATATCATGAATTCACAGGTGTGAATTGGAATTTGAAATCTGCATTGTGTTCCAGATTTTGCAATCAAACTTGTATCAAGGTTGATACATGCCCTTGAGAAGTACGCACTTCTGTAGATTGCAGTTTGTTAATTTTCACTTCATTAGGGCCACGATTTGCTGGTTTAAATTTTGTTGTCAGTTATAGTCAGCTTAGGTGTCAATAACTGGGGTTCAGCAGAGGTCACCTAAAGGTGACTGTGAAATTGCTGACGTCCCTTTTGAAAAGTCCAGCAGTCGAAACGAGGTATCAGCTTTCACTTTGAGTGATCTGTATACTTTGCTCCCTTAACCAAATTACTTAAACGAGTTCAAATTTGTGAAGGAAGTAAAGAACATAAAATCCAACTAACCAAGATCACGTTACAACTTTGTTAAACAAGCAAGCTAAGCAAATTTCAGCGCAACCTTTGCAGTCTAGTGAACCTGGATATTCATTAAATGAAGTAAATATATGGAAATTGGATTCACAGGTCATCCCAACCTAGTCATTTCAGTGCAACGGAGCACAGACTCACTAACTGTTCTGTAGCAGTGGATCACTGGACAAAATTGGGTGTCAGGACACTGGTATATTATTCCTAGGTCTGTCTCTGACCATGAACAAGTCAAATCTCATTATTGTGCCTCAGTTTCCCAATTTGTAAAATGGGAGAGCAATCAATGCTTGCAAATTCCTCTGAAATCTATGGGTGGAAAGTCCTCTCCCAGCCATGGTTTAAAAATGATTTAGGTCTATAAGGCACTGGTCATCCAGGCACTGAGCCAATTTCAGCCTTTTTAAAATACTCCCTCTCTCCCTTTGTATGTGTGTGTGTGTGTGTGTGTGTCTCATAGTCTTTAACCAAAATGAAAGCAAACAAGGAGTTACAGGCATCATGCTCCACCCTGAACCAAGCCACAGGAAATGGAACTTGACAATTCCTCCCAATGTGATAGCGTAAATATTTTCTCAATGAATCCAGGAAAGGTGACGAATAAGACTCACATACAATGGCATTTGGGGTCATTGTTTCATGTGTCCAGTGGCAAACAATTGAGGTGACTAGTAAACCAAGAACGTCACAGAAAGAATTACTCACCCCAGCTAGAGGAGAGGGAAGTGGAACCCCACAAATGTACAAAGCTGGGAAGAATGTACTGACATCCCTTAGACAACCATTTGCTTGGGATCACCCTCTGGATCTCTCCATGCTAATTCTCCTCCAGACTTTTCCTTCTCAGTTGTAAATAACTCCACATGGCTTGCAGTGTAGTGTGCCCAGATTTACTCATCTCCCCTCCCCCTTCCTACAGCACGAGCAGGGAACATTTTTCATTCATGAATCTGAATTCAGGAAGGATGAATAACTTCGGTCGTTTGAAAGCCTTCATTTTCGGATATAATGTGGGTGAACCATAGAAGCTGAATGGGAATGGAAGACCAGGCAGATGAACTGACTACAGAGAGACAAGATCAGGTCACCTTTAGACAAGGTGAGGGGAAGAGCCTAATCATTCAAAAACTACTGTGTGTGGACCGTCCTATAGGCTATTTATCCCACTATCCTGTCTCTGACCATGACCAGCACTGGATGCTTTTTAGAGCAAGTGCACAGAATCAGGCAGATATAGAGGGATCCATTCCCTGTGGTTTTTATTCCCAACTTTTAGCAGTCAGAGGTTATGTCTCCCAGCCAGCTTGGCCAATAGCCATGGACTCATCCAATCCTATTATTAATTATTATTATTATTATAGCATCAGTAATGTACCCGGTGGCAAACAATTGTAATTATAAACAGGTCCTGGCCCTGGCCAAGAAAGGGGAGACAAGGGTGGGAGGGGGACATAGGGAGAGACAGTGGCAGGGCTGGCCTTTCCACAAAGCAACCTAAGGTGACTGCCTTGGGCCCTGCTATTTTCTCTACTTCCAGGGGCCCTGAAGTGGCTCCCATTTTCATCAGAGCAGGGTGCAGAGGCCCCCACTCCCTCTCAACTGGGCCCCAAACATAACCATCTCTAGGACCCTACAGAGGGTAACCCCCAAGGGGGTGGAGCCACAGGAAAGAGGGAGGGGCCACCAGGGAACTCTTGATCTCACTGATTTTAAGGCTGGCCTTGGACAGTGTAGATAGATACATTCCCATTTTACAGATGGGGAACTGAGGCTGAGAGATGGTGACTTGCCCACGGCCACCCAGTGAGTTCATAGCTACGCTGGGATTTGAATCCTGGTCTCCCAGGTCCAAGTCCAACACAGTTATAATATTACTGGACGTCACAGTATCCCACAAAAATGAGTTCCACAGCTTAATTGTGTGTTAGCCTCATTAGAAGTATTTGTAAGGGTATGGGAAGGTTCCTCACAGAGGGGGCCTGTGCACCCTGCTCTGATGAAAATGGGAGCCACTTCAGGGCTCCTGGAAGTAGAGGAAATAGCAGGGCCCAAGGCTGTCACCTCAGGTTGCTCTGTGGTTGTAAGGACTAGGGGGCCCGAGGCCCCGCCCCCCAGTGCCTCGCGGCAACCCACAGCGCCGGCGGGGACTTCCGCCCCGCCAGGGGAACTCCCCAGCCCTCGCACCCCCGTCCCCGACAGGAATCCACCTGCCGCTTCCCTCGCCGAACTCCCTGACAGGCGGCCGCCGGCCAGGCCACCAGAAACCACGCCGCCGCGCTCCGATTCAGCCCCAGGGGGCGGGGCCAAGCAGAACTCCCCGCCGGAAGCAACCCCGCCCCCGCAATTGCGCCGCTCAGCGCGGCTGCGGCCACACACCCCGCAGGGGGATAAAAGCTCATGGCAGGGCTGACCACCTTGCTGGTGATCGAGCCTTGTGCCCGTGAGACTGGCCCCCCCCTTTTTCTGTGCGTGACTTGAGAGCCTTGTGACTGGAGGAGCGAGCAGCGTGTCTGGAAGCGAACGAGAGTGTGTGTGCGTGAGTGATAGGTAACGTGAGCCTGCAGGTAAGTGTGTCGCCCTACGGGGATCCGGGGAGCACCCTAGCCTGGGTCCTTCCCTGGCGTGTAAGCCCTATCCACCAGCCTTCCCCCTCCTGGGCTGTTGCACCCCCGTTCCCCACCAATCTCACTCTCCCTTCTCCACCCCTACCCCCGCTCCTTCCTGAATCCCGTGTGTGTGTAGGGAACGCAGCAACAAGGGCATGCGAGACCCAGATGCCCGATGATGAGTCAGGCTGGGGACTACTAATCCTGTTAGCCCTATTCCACCCTGAGGGCGTGTTTTTCCCCCGGTGCCTCGCTGCGCTCCTAGGGCAAGGTAGTGTGAATCCCCCCCTTTGCTCTTCTAGCCTACGGGCATTTCCCCAGACCTTGCTCCAAACCCCCTCTCACCCCACAGTGGTAAGGTCAGCCCTGCCACTGTCTCTTACCTCTGTTTCACTATATTCCTAGGGTCGTAGTAAACATAGGAACTGCCAGACTGGGTAGAGCAGAAATGGATATCCAATAGGGATGGAAATTTCTGATTCAGTTAGAACTGAATCAACCCCAAAATAGCCAATTCAGTTCTCCCCAAATTTTGGTTCTAGATTTGGTTTCAGGCGATTCGTTGGGTTTTTTTGCATTGATTTCCCCCCATTTTTTTTTCAAAGCAAACCCCCTCCCCCCCAAAAAAAATCAATTAAAAAAAATGAATCAAGAACCAAAATTCTTGGAGAACTGAAGGCAAAAAAACCTGAATCCAAAATTTGCCCCAGGGTCCCATCCCTAATATCCAAGGTGACTACTGTATCCAACAAGTTAGCCCAGTTCAAAATATATCGGCTGAAACTGATAATAGGCCCTAGTTGGGTCCGTGTTCATTGGATATCTCTTTCAGTTATTTGAGTCTGGCTATTTGGTTTTTCAGCGATTCTAATGATTAGATACTCTGTTATTAGATTGTTTGGTTTTGACTACTGAGCCTGCGCAATGGCTGAAATGTAGGAATCAAATAACTGAAGATCTGAGCATCTGAACAGCTGGTCCCTCTCCTCACCCCCAAATGGATATGCAAATATCCATTATGGCTGCAGATTTTATGTGGATATTTGGATAGGTATCTGGAAATACAAATAATATCCACAAATATAGAATCCACTATTCGTTTCAGCAATAAGACTAAAACAGAATACTGGACTAGCTGGGTCTCTGATCTCACTCAAACAGTGGCCAGTGTCAGTGAGAAATGGAAGAAACTCTGTGACTGTGGAGGAATCTTTCCTCCTAATCCCTATTAGTTAGTGATTGGCTTGTGTCCTAAAGCAGGAGGCCTTGCTTTCCTTCCCAAATCCCTGTTTATTCTTTTAATATTTCTTATTTTCACTCTGGGGCACTAATCTTAGCCAGGAGCACAAAAGAGTGAGACTCTGGTATGTGAAGTCATCGGGACATCGCGGCTCTTCTCGTGTGAGACTCTAGAGTGACTAGAGCAACTCACTCTTTCCAGACTGATAGAAACCAACTGGAAGGCTTAACCGTTACATACATGATTAGGAGGCTGGAGGGATTGATTAGCAAGAGTTACATATACAAATCTCACTTGAGAGACGGCAAAGGAGGGACATGGGAACAGTCTACACATATTTAAGGAGTATAAACACTTTGGAGGGAGTGGAATTTTTGTGTGTGATGCATGGCATTTTACAGTGACTTGGGGGCAATGGGATGGAATGAGACAAGGCTGAGAGGGGAAGTTCCCTGCTGGGAGAGTGAATTATAGGCTGTGGAACTATATTCTGAAGGAAGCGGTGGTTGTGGTGTTGAGATGCAAGAAAGACGTTGTTTGGTACCTTGGCAAATAGGTGTGATGACAAAGTACCAAGGGTTTCTCCTCAGGATGAAGGCCATGGAAAGGTAAGATCTAGAGCCATAACAGATATCCGCAGTGAACAGCATATCCATCAA
>QEPC01005433.1:3373589-3422558 GCA_003113815.1 Sphenodon punctatus | reverse complement strand
GTCTAACAGCGCTCTGAGAGTGAGTGGCCAGTGGTGTCTGGGGAATCAACTGGCCACAGGGGAAAATAAGCCCCAACTCATTGCAAGAGGGAAGCTGGGAGGAGTTGCCTCCAGGCCAGGGAGGTACGTCTAGGAGGAGAACCATAGAACAAGGCATGTTACATTCAAGAACCTCTGTTCACTGCATCCTCAATTCCTCACTGGGAGCAATTGAGAAGATGGAATGAACATGGGTCCTAGTTCCATTTAAGAGACTTTTACTATTGTTTTACACTGAAAGTTTGTAACCCTGATGCCACTGCTGGGATGTGCCTTGAGTGGAGTCCTGCGGAAAAGAAAGGACAGAGAAGGGAAGAATAAAGTAGCTTGAAGTAGAATAACTGTGAGCTTGGTGCTTGCCTGGGAGGAAACTGAGGTACAGGCCAAGGCCGAAACTCATGCAAAGAACAAGCTGGGAGTTAGTTTGTTACAACAAGCACCAAACTCTTCTGCAACAGTCCTATGGAGCTATTGCTACTGGTGCAATTAGTGCAATAGCACGGTTACGTAACAGTATAGTACACAATAGCACTATATAGTGCCAAAACCAAGGCATTGAATACCAAAGTGACTGAAATACCAAAGCAATCAAAGTAACAATGAAATATTCAAATAAATGAATATGGGAATATAATTTCCATGCTGAATGCTCATTGGGATATTCAAATGGCTATCTGAAAATGCAGATCATATTTGCAGATACAAGAAGGCCTATTCATGTCATCTCTAGTCAGATCCTTCTCCCATTGAAGTCAATGGTGGAACTCCTATGGGTCTCAATGGGCTAGATAGGACCATGTAGCAGAGCAAACCCCTGAGTCTCCCAGGTAATTGATGGGAATCTTTGCCCTTCTTTTGCAGAATCAATGCTCAGGCTTTCGTGGAAAGCTCAGCAGGGCCCTTCATGCAAGTATGTTCAAACATCTGTTTCTAATCATACTGCCAGCTTACAATCTTCTCCCCCACCCATCCCCCTCCTCCCTCTCCAGTCTGGTTAAGCGGAAAGACCTTGTCGGAGCAAAGTTCTCAGTAAATCACTGGGAACGCTGCAGTGCTCTGTATCACTGGAGGCTCATTTTTCATTGGAAACTCCAAAAGCAAACAGAGGGCAGCCCAGGAACTGCTGCTCTCAGCACTCAGCACAGCTGCCCATCCCTGGGAAAGCGCCTGGGTCAGCTACCCTGGCACAGCCCGTTTCTGCTTAGACCGATGCTTTGCTTTGCCATGAGAAATACCATTGACTTTGGGGCTTTTTTTTGTTGTTGTTCCTTTCAGGAACTTGTTGCTTCTGTGAGGTCCAGCAAGAGTCGCCTTTCATGTCAAATCCAATCCCCCAATTGACAAAAATAGGCGCTGGGTGGTTTGCACCAGCAGAGGCGGGGAGAAGAAATGAAAATAAATAAATAAAGGGAAGGGAACGGCAATTCAGGAATGACATTGTAGATCCATGTGTCCTGGGAGCTGCTCTCGTGGGAGGTCTAGAAGACGTGCGTTAAGAGTAGTAGCACCCCTATAGAGCCCAATCCCCCCTCGGTGGTTCTCAAACTTATTTCCAACTCCCATCCTCATTCCCACTTGTCTGTGGTAACTGAGCCCCTTACCCACCACAAACACATACATACACCTTGATCTCTCGATCTCTCCCTTTCCCCACCCTCCCTCCTGTTGCCAATCTGCTCTCTTCCTCACTTGTTCATTGACTCTCTTCCCCCCTTGCCACCCCTTTATTTTGGAGATGCCCCCTAGCTCTTTCAGAATGTGGAGTTAGGCAGCCATATGGTTGCCATCGGGGGTAGAGTTGCCACTTCTTGCAGCTTGACCCTAGGACCTCCATTTTGCCCCATGGGAATCTCCACATTGGACCACCAAAGACAGCAATCTTAGCTTTTGTCCTTCTAGTGCCCCCTCCCTCCCCATGAAAACCTTTTGTGCCCATGCTCCAGTCTGAGAACCAGATCAGCATTCCTCAAGTGTGTGTAAGAAGCCAAGCTTGAACCAGCACCCTTGGAAGCCTAAACACAGTGGCTGGGGCCTCCGTGCCACTGAGGTGCTCCGGCCAGGGGTAGCACTAATGGGCTTCCCCAGCACTGGTGAAGCCACACCCTTCCTCAGCCTTGCTCCACGCCCCCAGTTTCCTGGTTGCCTGCTGTCCTGTACAGAATGTGGTTTTTCCTGGTGTTCCATGCACCTTTGGACTGGCTCTGCACCCCCTTTGGATCTTATGTGTGCCTTGGACCAACTGGAGCTGGCCCTTCTGACCCTTGCCCTCGAACCAGTCCTTCAGTTCCAGCTTCTTTGTCTATTGCTTGTGCCCTGTGGTGGAGACTGGACATGAGGCTTGGGAGCCTAACCCGGCACCTGCTGTGATGCCTGTTCCACATCTGTGAGATGACTGGAGCTGGCTATGTGGCATCAGTGAGCCTGCTCCAGAGTCCAGAACTGCCTCG
Source organism: Sphenodon punctatus (assembly GCA_003113815.1). Lineage (NCBI taxonomy): Eukaryota > Metazoa > Chordata > Lepidosauria > Sphenodontia > Sphenodontidae > Sphenodon > Sphenodon punctatus. Next base: position 3,420,072 of record QEPC01005433.1, on the reverse strand, counting down.
CGAGCCCACCTTTCTATCTACCTGCCTTGTCCGTCTATCCGTCCCATCTCTGTCTGCCTGCCTTGTCTGTCCAGTCTGCTCAGTTGGCCTACACACCTTGATCCATGCATCAATCCCTGTTTTTACCCTGTCCCTTCCGGACCCTGATCCTGCACTGAGACCCTGGAACTGATCCTACACCTACTCTCTGTGCCCCAGCCCCTTGGTACCCCCCCACCCCTGTGTGTGTGTGTGTGTGTAACTGGCAAGAAGTGTAGGACGGTATGCAGCTCTCACACCTAGCTCCAGTCTAGTTGATCTCCAGGTTATTTTCTGAAATGGTGACAGCCCCGCCCACTTTTGCAGCCTAACCTTTAATTGGTGCTACAGTCACCAATCAAAATTCACGCTCCAGAAGTGGGTAAGCTGGCACCATTTTGGAAGTGTCTCCAGCTCTGAGTGAAGGGAGTTATGGCAGCTGCAGCTGCAGCAACCGAGATGGGCTGGGAAGGGGTGAAGAGAATGAAGGAGCAATCGAAGGAGGGTGAGGGGTAGAGGGGGGAAAAGAGAAGATGGTGAGTTATATGCAATGTGTGTGTACTTGTGGCAGGGGGCATCAAATCTCAAAGACAAGAGAGGAGAGTGTGATCTACAACATCATTTGTTTGATTGTTCATTCGTTTGTTTGTTCGTTCGTTACAAGCCATGTACCTGGTGTTGTGCAATCATTAGAGACTGGTCCCTGGCCCCCAAAGGGGTGTACAACCTAAAAACGGCAACAAACAGGTGCTTGCCTGGACAACTGGCTGATTTTCCTTAAAGTTCTTGCCATGCTTTCATCTGGGCTCTTCCTTAGGAAACCAGATTCCGTAGGATTTTCCAATCTGAGCCACACTTTCTTGCATAACCCACGGAGATGAGATAAGAAGCCATTCCAGATTTACAGCAGATGAAAGGGGACAGAGGAGAGAGGTTGGGTACCTGTGATACATTGGTCATTGCCATGCATTGGGACTGAGTGAATCAAGATCTGTGCCTTTAATTCAGCAAAAGCTCCTTCTTGATTCTTGCTTTTATTTATTACCCAGTCATCCTCTCAGATGCTTCCATGGTCTTGTATGCTTTGGGAGTCTGCCCTTGTTTCCACGTAATAAAACTTTCAGCAGCTCCATGCTTTGTAGGATCAGCATGGAAAGAGGAGGGGGAGAATAGCACCTGTCTCTTCAAAAAGAATAATAACTAAGAGACAGGTGGTCAAAACAGGAAGAGGAAAATTACATTTTAAATCCCCCTCCCCACTTTTACCTTTTTTTCTTTTTTTTTTAAAATCAAAATGAAAATTTTGAGGTGTAAATTGCAGGAAATGTAAGGTTTTTTTATTCACTAGACTGTTTGCTGTGAAAGCCAACAGCTCCAAAGAAGTTTAGTACAGTCTGTGGAACCTTCACTACATTGCTTAATATACATGATCATCACCATGAGGGGCTTCTCAGTCAAGGAGAATTCTGTCTCTATGGCCCATTTGGTCTTTGGCCTATGCACCGAGTCTACCAAGGAGGGAACTACTTCCAACCTAATTTCCTTTCTGTCTTTGTGTGCTTTCACACATTACATTATACGCATGCCCAAAGTCATATGTTTTTGTTGTGTGAACATGCAAGCATGGGTCTTACTCTGCCCCCGTTCCTTGTCAGCCCCCTTAGAAAGTTGCACCGTTGTCCTGCATTTTCCCACCCTTGCAGCCAAAATAACATGTGAGCAATAGCATACTCTTCTGATTTCTGCCCTTCTGCGTTTCTCACCGATCATGGGAGATGATCGGTGAGAAACACAGAAGGTCACTACCAGGTCTCACCCAGCACATGTATTCCTCCCAACATTCTGAGTGGCCAAAGGACAAGTCCCGCCCCCTCGGCCAGTAAGTTCCACCCCCATGTACACACTGAGGCCGCTTTTAAACGAGGTGCTTAAAAGCGCCTCCTGAGTCCTGCGTTCAGAGTGAAACAGCGCGGGGAGTGCTTACATGCTCCCCGCACTGCCAGAAGTGACGTGCTCTCCGTTGTCAGCAGCAGCTGGAAACATGAGGTTTTGAAGAGGTGCGTTCTGAAAGCCTCACTTTTCAGACTTTCAGAACGTGCCTCTTCAAAGCCCCACATCCCCAGCTGCCACCGGTGCCGGCAACGGGGAGCACGTCACTTCCGGCAGCGCGGGGAGCATGTAAACACTCCCCGTCCCTGCGCGGCTCCCAACGTTCCAAGTGCATAAAGAGGGGATGGTCTCCTGCTTCTCATTCCACTGAGTTTCTTGTTATTTCACCCATTGTTCTTCCAAGTGCTTTTCGTGGGAGGAAACCAGGAAAGACTCGGTGTCCAAGGTTACAATTCTGGTCTTTTTGTCTCTCTCTCCTAAAAGAGCAACTTTGATCCATGGAAGAGGTACGGTGGGATTCAGTGCCAGAAGTTGGACTGTCCTTCCTATGCAGGGACTGCTGGGAGTCCATACATTGGAGCAGGAAACAGCATTCAGTTGAAGAGCTCGCAGCACTAGGGTTGCCACCTATGCACATTGTTAAGGAACACTTATGGAAAATAAGTGCAAGAGGGTCTTTCCTTCTGTAAAACCATGTATTTTAGCTTTTCAATAAGCACTTTCTTTATACCTACTTATTACCTCCACCAGGTTACTACGTGAAAGGCAAGGAACAATCTGAGACCACTCCATTCTTTCGGATCCGTCTCCTGTTTGACTCCACCGTATTTGTATCTTCAGGTCGCGGCTGCCTAATGCCCTGGCTTCTGGCTTCTTAGTTGTGTAAGTGAATCAGGGGAAGGAGTGGGAGCCAAGAGAGGGACTGGTGATGAACCTATACGGCTGTGAATCTTCTTGTCTGCTGCATGCAAACAATCATTATCCTGGGACCGTGAGCAGTGCTGAAAGGGCTTCCGTCAAGAGGCAATTTACTATCCAGTAGCACCACAGATGCCCTTCAACTGGGTCTGAGCAATGGGTGGTGTGGGATCCTTTAGACAGACAGAAGAGGGGGAGTTCAGTAAAGGACATCTGAGCTTAGTTAATTACAGACTTATGGAAGACCAAAGCCAGGTGTGTTACAGAAACAGGGAAAACTGCTGAACATTCTGAGTGGGGAAGGGTCATCTCTAGGTTAGGAGACACACACACAAGATATTACATAATCCCTTATAGGGGTCCTTGTGGAATTAACTGCACTAAGTGGCTAAGCAATTTAGGAAAATCCAGCCTCTTCTCTATCAGTCTTCTCCTGGAATTGAGTGGAGACATGGGACCAATATCCAGACTTTGGTCATGGTGTCCAACCAGAATTTGCTTTTGTTACTGTAACAGGAACTCTGGCAGTTTTTACATAATCACAGTTAATTGAAGCAGGTGAATACGTTACTTGCCATGGATGTTCATTACAGCTCTAATCATGACTGAATCTGCGGATGGGAGGAGTGACGCCAACACGCACTAAAGGCCCCATTGTCTTTCGTTCTGTCCACACATATATTGCAGGACAGGAAGAACAGGGTAGCAGACACACAAATGTATTTTGTCAGGGATTAGCTGAAGACAGTGATGTAACAAGGATGTGGTCTCCTCAAGCTCATGTCCCTATTACAACCCCTATCCCCCCGAAAGGTGAAGGGTGTCTTTCTAAGTGGAGACACTCCCAAGGCTCCTGGCCAGCCTCGACCTCCCACGACAAAGGTTGCAGTGCTGCCCAGACTCCCAGAGAACCCCACTGGACTGGAAGCAGACCCATCAGGAAGGAAGGTTTTAGAGTCAGTGGGGCCAGCACGTTGCATTCAGAGTGGGTGAGGGCAGTGTTAGCCTTCCTCCTGTCAGTCTCTGGGGCAAGGAGCGGAGGGGAAGGAGAAGGGCAGATCAACGGGTAAAGGTTGGAGGGAGCAGGGAATGTTCCACTGAGGCCACACAGAAACCCCTCAGCCATTCTCCGGTATCAGGGAGACTGCACGCTCAGCAGGAATGCCAGGCAAACTGGCCTAAGAAGGTGTATGGCTCATCATCGGGGTTCGCAGACCTGGGAACATGAGGTACTAGGAGCTGGAAGGGAATCAACAGTGACAGGGGAGCTGGAAGGGACTCAACAGCGGTAGGGAAGCTGGAAGGGAAAACCAGAGGAACTGGAGGGGAATAAACAGAGGCAGGGGAACTAAAGTGGGGGTCAACTGCAGGATACTAGGAGAAGTAACCAATGAGAGGGAGCCACAAGAGGGAACCAGCAACAGGACCCTCAGGGGGGAGCTGGAAAGGGGGATCAGCGACAAGACCTTCAGAGGGGGAGCACACAGGAGGGGACTGGAATGGGGAACCCACAGCAAGCCCCCCAGAGGGGGCACACACCGGAGGGGGTTGGAATGGGGAACCCACACCAAGCCCCTCAGAGGGGGCACATACAGGAGGGGCTGGAATGGAGGGACTAAAGGGAGTAAGGCCACAAGGTCTCACCACACAAAGGGAGCAAGAGCCCCAGCGGCACCAAGGGATAGGGAGGGTCACTCACACACAAACACACGGGCATCACCAGACACAAGGCTCACACACAGAGGACAACAACACGGTGATAGGGCAAAAGGCAAAGCAGTGTGGCACCAGCTACAAGGGACACATATGAACCAGCCCTCAGGAAGAGCAGTTGCTCTGCCAGCTCCCTAGGGCCACCAAAAGGCCTTAAATACTTCCTGGTGGCCAATTAGGAAGTCAGGAGGGAGGCACCCAAAATGGCTGAGCAGGGGCGGGGCACACACAACCAGCAGAACTGTGGAAGGGACATAGGGAGGAGGGGGAAAGCCCCAGGTATCAAGACATCCCATGGCACAAGCCGCTACTGCAACGTTCCCCAGGGTCAGCAGTTCAAGGCCACGTTCTGACACCTACCTACCTCCCGTATCTACTCTGATTTTTTTTCTAGTGGTACTTCGATTACTTGCAGAGGGCCCCATTAGACTCCAGGGCCAGGCTCAACTGAGCCCCCTAACTCTATGGTAGCCACTCCCGTGGCTGAACAAAAATCTGAATAATTCAGAAGGTAAGGGGCATTTTGTAGCAATCAGATATTTGACTTGAAAAGGTGTCCACAAAAGCAAAAACAAACAGTTGGGAGAAAGGAGCACATTGTGAATGATCTAATACCTTGCCTCTCGAGTGACTAAGGAAGCTCCTGCTCTGAATCTCTTTTTCTCTCAAGTCCTCTAATAAAAAAAGGGAGGAGAAGACTTGGGACAAGTTCTGTGCCCTCCAGGACTGCTGGGTAATGCAAAGTGAGTAGGAACCTACTGGAGGCATTGCCAGAGGGAGTGAATTATCAGCAGGCATAGATTTAGCCACCCAAGGAGTATACAAGGATAGGAATGGGACGAGGCCACATTACATCATACAGCGACTCTCTCCAGCTAGAGTAAGCACTGTCCAAACCGAACCGAATTTCCGAACTTGGTTCTGTTCGCCCATCCCTATAAGATAATATTTCATTTAGTTCAATGGGGTTTGAATTTCCAAACTCTGTTCAGGAGTTCGGAATTCGGGCCAAACTTGAATAGTTCGGTCGACCGAACCAAACTTCCGAACCGAACTCAATTTTCTAACCGAACCAAACCAAACCAAATTTCCGAACTCGGTTCTGTTTGCCCATCCCTAAGCCCTGAGAGGCTGCTTTTACACATGACAAAAATGGGTTCTTATAAGTGCTTGAGATAATACTGGGTGTTATAAATATTGGAGTTTTATAAAGTGTGAACGCACTAGTCCCCTTTTATGCAGCAAGATTTTGCAGCTGTGTAAGGCTGATTTCACATATTACAAACAGGGCTATTATAATAACTTGAAATAATACCGGGTATTATAATTAGGCAATTTTTGTAATGTTTGAATGCACTATTCCCCTTGTATGCTGCAAGATCATCAGTCATTGTAAAAGCCGCATTTGGTGGCTCTTATAATGACCCAAGATCCCAAATTGGCCTGGGATTCACCCACTTGTCTTTTTCCCTGTCACCAGATGTTGGTCTGTGAGGTCACGACTGCCACAGAGTGGGGTGGCGGCTGACCTGGGATGTCTTGGATGACCATCCCAGGCCAAGGGCTGCCTACGCGGGCCAATGTGGGCCTGCATCTTTTCTGCCCTGGGGCGGACTGGGCAGTGTGCCTGTTTTCACCCTAGAGAGATAGAGAGAGAGGTTAGCCACTGTGGAGAGATATAACATTAAGTAGCAAAGAGTGATGGATTTGATAAGATCTTAACTATGAAAGCAAATTAGCAAATGATTTAGATCACTGAAAGCTTACACTTGTGCTGAAAAAGCTCTTCATAATTTTAAGCCAGGTCTTCCCCTTTGCAAGTGCCTGCACCAAAATCCCATCAATTCCAAAATCATCCAACGTCCAAGGGAAGAACATAGCCAGCCATCAAGATGGAACTCTGGCTTTGAGACTTCAAAGCCATTGTTATTTTGAAGGCTTTCCCATGGACTTATCATTGGAATTTATGAATGGACACGTCAGTCAAAAACACGACTGATTTGTTTTGTTTGTTTGTTGAAAAACTGGCAAAGCAGTTTGTGGGCTGAATCCCATCCCTCGGTGGTAGGGGAAGTGGTGGGAGAGAAAGCCCACGTCCCAACACTGTCCTCAGGCAAGAGGAGTGCAAGAGAGAGGCGAGAATGGTTCCCAATCCTAACCTTATGCAAGGCCACCCAATACTACTGATCAAGCTCCTACATAAATGAATGAGGGACAGTCAGCATTTCTGCCACAACCTCACTGCCAGTCCCACTCCTTCTCTGCCATCTCCCTTACTCAGCAAAGCTCCTTTTCTTGGAACCCACATGCCAGCAATCCAAACACTTATAGATCTCTGTTTACTCATCTCTTTCAAGAAGGATGAGGAAGGGGAGTTGATGTCACTTCTTTTAAGGAAAATCTATAACATTATTATTATTTTTCATTTTTTTTAAAGACCCTCCCTCTCCCTGCCATTCTGATCTTTTCAAAGTTCTACCCATCACCATGGGAGGTCCTTTCACTAGCAGCTCTGCAGTCTGCCAAAAATAACCCTGTTTGAATGAGGGGAAAGTTATTAGTCTGCTCCTGGGATCCTGCCCAGATCTAACCCATCCCCTCACTAGAGCCTAAGACTTTGCCTTGTTTGTTTTGAGCTTTATAGGATTTTCAGAGTTCCAGTTCCCCACACCCCATTCCTATGATTGTCCAGGGAGATTTATTAATCTGGTTCAGAGGTTCCTAAATGCAACCCTTAGTTTAAAAACTACACAGTACACAATCCCCCTCCCCCTTTGCTCCCACACTGACAAGAGTGACTGAAGGCTGTCTTTAAAAATCAAAGCATAACACAAACCACAGAAAAAGTCTCTCTCCCTGGAAAAGAAAAGATTCCAGCTGATCTTCTAGGATTGTAGAAGCCCAGATCTGCCCTGGATGCATAAAGGGATAACATGAAGCACTGAAGAAGCATACGCAAACTCATTTCCATTGCTGCTTTGTCAGTCTTGTGTAGGTTGTCATGAAATCCTCAGCTGCTGAACGTTTTCCTGGAGGGCTCATGCGACCACGGAATCTGAACCTCTGAGACATCCAGGGGAGCTAGGGAATGATCCTCACCAGTTTTTACACAGGGAGTCAGAGGTACAGCGCCAACTAGAGTGAGCTAGAAGTCTATGGCTGAGATGGGAAATGAACCTAAGTCTTTTGCGTCCCAGGATTCTCTTTCCTGGACTACTTTTCTTATCCCTAAGCCAGTCAAGTCACAGTCATTTGCATCAGAGGAGGATCTGGAATTATCTTGTTAATAGAGGGAACCAACTGGATCCCATGCTTCACCACATACTGGTTGATATCCTTCAGGAATTCTCATAGATTAGTAAAGCCTGACTTTCTCTTCCTAGAAGCTATGTTGGCTTCTCCCCCCAGCTCACTAGACGCCATATTTATTTATGTTCTTTATTATCATCCCTACCAACTTGCCTGGTACTGGTTTAATCTTCCCAGCCTCTAGTTTCCATGGTCACCTCTAGAATCTGGACTCCCTTTGCATTTCAAGAGGATTTGGCATAGGCAACAATCTGCAGCATCAAGAGCAGAGGTGTTCATTCAACCTTGAATATTTTAAAAGCTACCTCTAGCTGTAGGCAAAACGAGGGTGAGGATCTGCCAAACCCAAACCACAATTGGTGGGGGTGGGGATTGGCCCCTTTCCAATTCCTGAATCTGGTCCAGTTTCTTCCGTCAAGCGCTGAGAGGGAGTTGAGATGAGGGCATGCGTTCACGGACAAGGGATGGATACATGGTATGTAGATCCATGATCTGGACCCTCCTTTTCTTTCTCACATCCCATCCCCAACTCTTGCATTGTCCACAAAGCTTGTATGGATTTTCATGCTGATTTTCTATGTGGCCTCTGGGAGGTAAAAGGCTCCTCATTTCCGCTTTACAGATTCTTCTTTTAGCAAGGCCTAAATAGCTTGGGCTCCAAATATCGGAAAGACCACCTCTTCCCCCATGGCCCGTCATGGCCTCTGAGGTCATCTGGGAATGCCCTCTTGCAGGTACCTTCTGCCTGCCAAGTGCCAAAAAGTTTCCTCAGCAAGAACACACAGAGGGGCGGTCTCGATGGCTGCTCCATAGCTGTGGAACTCCCACCCTTGTAGATTTGTCTAAGGCTGCATTCACACCTGACCCCGGTATGGGGGTGGCGGCAAAACCTGTGAGGGAAGACGCAGCAGCGGGAAGGAGCCGGAGAGAAGAAGAAGAACCGCTGCAAACGGGGATGCGCCGCGGCTTCCCTCGTGCATGTCAGGGCAGGATTTTGCGACCTAACATGCGGAAACTGCGGCACATCCCCATTTGCACTGGCTATCCGGCTCCTCCCCAGCTTCCCTCGTGGGTCTCGCCGCCACAGTTGTGAATGCGGCCTAAGTCTGAGCCTGCTCTTCTTCTTCTTCTTCTTAGTATTATTATTATTTAGCATTTATATAGCACCAGCGATGTACCTGGCACTTTACAGAGAATAAGATAGGCACGGTCCTTGCCCGAGAGCTTACAATCTAAAGAAGGCAATGTAAGACCTTCTTGTTTGGCCAGACATTTAGCAGGCAAGGATAAGGTGGGTTGTTGTAGGTTAGGGGATTGTATCTGTTTTTATTTGGTTTCATTTGGGTATTTTAATATTTAGGTTTGTTGTGTGTATTTTATATATATATTTAACCGTTGGTATGGTGGGCCAGTTCAGATGGTTCATCCCTGGAGACTAATGGAGCCATTAGGATTCCAGAACTCTCTTGGGAATTTAACCACTGACCTTGACGGCCTCCCTGTTGATGCCTTGGTTGATCTGTGATATGGCATTTTGACCCGGTGGCACCCAGACATCTGCTTCCTCCATGGCATCAGCACAGGTCTCCCTGGTATGTGGAGGACCTGAGGCTGCTAAAGCAAGAGGACAGGTGGTTGGAGCGCAGGTGGCACTCAGCTTGTGCCAAAGCTGACTCAGTGTGGCATAGACTGTTTTTAAGGGACTATGCTGTGGCTGTGGCGGGAGCAAATAAAACTTTCTTTGTGGCTGACATAGCATCAGCAATGTGACATCCAGAGGTGCTCTCCCGGGTGGTGATTGGTGAATAGCTTATTAAACCCTGGCTGTCTCTGCCCGGAGTTAGAGGCATTGGCTGCCCACTGTGATGGGTTTGCCATGTACTTGGCGGATAAAGTTGCTCATATTTGGCTCAACCTTGGTGGTGCTACTGTAGATGCAGGGTCAGAATTTATTTATTTATTTATTTGTTTGATTTTTATCCCACCCCGCTCACTCTCAGGCGACTCGGGGCAGCTAACATATAAAACAGTAAAAACAATATAGTAAATACAAAAAATATAAATATACAATACAATAGTAAAAGACCCCATATCACTAGGCAAATCAGCCCTGATCTTTTGTAAAAAAAAATAACCCTCCCACTACTCACTAACTCATTTCCTCCCCCCCCCCCCCAATGCCTGATGGAAGAGCCAGGTTTTACAGCTTCACCAGAAAGCCAAGAGATCTGGGCTGAGGTAAATCTCTCCTGAGAGGACATTCCACAGAATGGCTACGCCATTAACGCCGATAATGCAGGACCTTCAGGAAGGCACCCCTGACCAACTGCAGGGGCTGCTCAGGGTCCCAGGGAGTGAGGCGATCCCTCAGGTAATCAGGGCCCAGGCCATGTAGGACTTTAAAAGTCAAAACCAGCCCCTTCAGTTGGGCCCAGAAGACAATAGACAGCCAGTGCAATGCTCGGAGCACTGGTTGGATGTGCTCCCTGTGGCCCATCCCAGTAAGCAGATGGAGCACTACACTTTGCACCAGCTGCCGCTTCTGGACCATCACCATGGGCAGCCCAAAATAGAGCGCATTGCAATAGTCCAGTCTTGAGGTGACAAATGCATGGGTAACTGTGGCGAGGTTGGAGTCCAAGATATATGGGCAGAGCCTCGTCACCAGATGTAATTGATGAAAGGTGTCCCTGGCCACAGCCAACACCTGGAGATCCAGGCACAGCTGCAAGTCCAGGAGCACCCCCAGGCTCTGCACAGATGGAACCAAAGGAGGGAGAACACTCCCAATAATGGGAGTGTCCCCCTCTCCCAGATCACCGACCCTCCCACCAGCATCACTTCTGTCTTGTCAGGATTGAGTTTCAGTCGGCTCGACTTCATCCAGTCCCCCACAGTGGCTGAACACTGGGATACCAAGGAGATGGCAGGGTCTGGGTGGGATGAAAAATATAGATACAGCAGGGTGTTGTCAGCGTATTGATGACAATGAACTACCCAACTCCGCACGACTTCCCCAAGCAGCTTCATATACATGTTAAACAAGAGAGGGGACAGAATGGAACCCTGCAGAACTCCACACAAGAGGTCGCTAGAGGACAAAGTACAGTCGCCTAGGACCACCTGCTGTGATCTTCCTGCGAGATAGGACCAGAACCACTGCAAAACAGTCCCATCCACCCTGCCCAGGTCCTGCAGGTGAGTCACCAACATCTCATTGTTAACGGTATCAAAAGCCGCTGATAGATCCAGTAGAACAGGTAGGGTCAGCTGACCCCTACCCAGTTCTACCAGAAGGTCATCGACCAAGGCCACTAATGCTGTCTCCATACCATAACCCGGACAAAAACTCGACTGTGTGGGATCAAGAAAATCAATGCCATCCAGATGTATCTGCAGCTGATGGTCCACCACCCATTCAATAACCTTCCCTAAAGGGAAGGTTAGAGACAGACCGATAGCTCACGGGGGCATCAAAGTCAAGGGATGTTTTTTTGAGGAGAGGCCAGACCACAGCCTCCTTGAGGTCGTCCGGCACCCTCCCCTCCCAAAGGGAGGCATTGATCACCCCAGCCAGCACCATCCCCAACGTCTCCCTGAAGGCCTTGACCAACCAGACAGCCATGGAACTAACTTGCAAATGGTGGCCTGAACAGACCTCAGGACATCTGCCACCTCGGCAGATTGATCACCAGTTTGGGGTTGAGGAATCTCAATCTTGTCCAGTTTACTTGGATCAGCTTTGATAGATCTCTCCCACTGATGCAGATGATGTGCTTGGAGCGGGGTGGGTACATCCAACCAGTTGTGAAGTAGATCCATGCCCATCCTGATTGGTGAAAGCCAGACGGGAGACATTGGGGGCATTGGTGGCCGGGGTTGTCAATGTCTCCATTCAGGAGGGCAGGGTGTCTAATGGCCTTAAAACTTTGATCACCCATCCCCTGCTCAAGAAACCATCTCCTGATGTTGACTCCCCAACCAGCCTTTTTAGGGAAGGTTAGTGAAGGGGTGGTTTCCTTGCATCTTTATGGTATTGGATTCCTGAACCCATGTCAGTCAGTTTTTTGTCCTGGACATGGCACCGAGACTGCACTTGTGACCTTGGTTGAAGATCTCCTCTTGGAAATTAACAGGGGAAATTGTACCCTGTTTATTTTGTTAGATCTATTGACGGCCTTTGATACTGTTGATCATGGGGTGTTGTTGACACAGCTGCGGGACCTGGTCGGGGTTTACAGGAACACTCTTGAGCGGTTCTGCTCATTCCTGGCTGGGAGAACCCAGATGGTGTTGATGAGCAGTGGCTTGTCATCCCCTCAGATGCTCCCATGTCGGGTCCTGCAGGGTTATATCTTGTTTCCATTCCTGTTCAATGTGTATATGAGGCCCCTGGATGAGATTGTTTGGAGATTTAGAGTGAGGTGCCATCAATACACTGATGACAGTCAGCTCTATCTCTCCTTTTCATTTGACCAAGATCCTGCAGTCTTGGTGCTTACCCAGTGCCTGGTTGTCATTGGGGACTGGATATAGCTGAGCTGATTAAGTCTGTATCCAGACTAGACCAAGGTGATGATGGTTGGTCAGCTGTATGACCAGGGAGATGTAGGGACCCCTGTCCAGTCTTCTTTGGTCCAGTCTTCTTTGGTCACTCAAGTTTGCAGCCTTGGGGTGCTCTTGGATCCACTGCTGTGCTTGGATTGTCATGTTGCAGCAGTGACCAGGAGTTCCTTTCACCAATTATATCTGGTGAGAAGGCTGCGACCATTTTTATCAGATTTGGATTTGGCAACTGTCATCCATGCTTTCGTAACCCCAAGGCTAGACCACTGCAATGCGCTCTACGTGGGGCTGGCCTTGAAGACTGTTCGGAAGCTGCAGTTGGTGCAGAATGTGGTGGCTTTTCTTCTTTTGGGGGTGGGTCACCAGGAACACATTGCACTGGTGATCCAGACGCTGCACTGGCTGCTGATAGCTTTACGGGCACAATTCAGGGTGCTATTTCTAACCTATAAATCCCTAAATTCCTTGGGCCCCATATATCGGAAAGACTGCCTCATCTCTCATGTCCCTTCATGACCCTTGAAGTCATCTGGGGGCACCTTCTTGCAGGTGCCATCTCCCCATGATGGTTTTACCACTGATAGGGCGCACAGGGAGGCATTCTTGGTAGCTGCCTCACAATTATGGAACTTCCTCCCCTTGGAGATCCATCTAAGCACAAGCCTGTTCATCTTCCGGAAACAAAGTATGCCCTTTCTGTTTGGCTATGCATTTGGCAGACAGGGATAGGGTGGGATGGGATTGGGTGAGGGTGTGGGGATGGGGATGGGGAGGGTGGGGTGTTAAGGTTATTTTAAAAATTAATTTTAATGCCCCCCCCCTTTCTATGATTGTAGGTCATCCTCAGCCTCTGCAGGAAGGGCGGCACAGAAATGTGACTAAATAAATAAATAAATAAATAAATAAACAAACAAAACAAATTTTAAGCTGCTCGGAGCCTCAAGGAAATGGGCAGGATAAAAATGTAAACAAACAAATTAATACAACCATTTCAAAATAGAATATATAGGAATATTGGCTTTTCCTTGATGAAAAACCCTTCCTCTTTTCAGACTCCAAACTAGTCACATCAGGATCAGCGGCTAAATGGACCTCCCAAGATTTTGAGTGGCCCAAAGAGGGGCAAGCCCTGCTCCCTTGGCCAGTAAGTCGGGCCCTTGGGGAACAAACTTGCCCCTTCACACGCTTGCACTCCTGACTTCCCAAGGGTGTTTTTAAATAAGCAAGGTGGGGAGGGGCATGTGTGGCCGCTGAGTGGCATGACTGTGGGGCGCCCATGCACATGACATGTGTGTGGAGGGCTTCACACAGGCAGCTCCCAGCATGGCTACCCTGGGCCATGAAGGGAGCGTCTGCACATGAGGCTAGGCCTGAGGTGGCAGCATTGTTTGACGTTCTGCTTTGTGCTGCCGCTTTTTTGGCTTGTCTGCCACCATTTCAACAGCAACCAATGGCAATTTGCGATACTTCATGGCAATTTGTGACAGTTTACAGAAATTTGTGGCATTTTATGGACATTTACGGAACTTGTAGCAGTTTAGGGCACTTTGTGACATTTACGACAGTTCACGACAATTGGCGAAAGGTATGACAGTTTTAGTGACATTTACGACAATTTGAGACAGTTCCCCCATAAAGTTTATGACAGTTTACAGCAGTTCACGGAACTTTACAACAGTTTATGATATTTTACGGCAGTTTACGCATGTTTACAACAGTGTGTGGACGTTTAAGACAGTTTCTGGAAGTCCCCCAAGAGTCTCCGACACTTTCAAAAAGACTGAAAAGGGTGATATGCTTGAGCGTATAGCAGCAGCAAATATCGGTAAATGCCGCTGCTTCAGTGGGGGTTGCCGTGACATTAAGGTGGTGTCAGATTGGCCATTACTGACAACAAAGCTGTCGCTTGTTGTTTCACCATTACATGTGGCTGGCCCCGCATGGAGCACTCCCAGTTTTTCAGAGGTGCTCTTCTATGTGGGGCCATGGGTCACCGCTGTGTGGTTCAGAGAAGTGCGCTCCCCCATGGACCACCTTCATGTGAGTAGATGGACATGTGATTGGTGGGATGGGAGCACGCATTGACACATCTCATTTAAAAGCACCCCAAGTGTACAAAGAGGGACAGACATTCTCCTGCTTCTCATTCCCCTTAGTTCCTTGTCATTCGATCATCTCCCTATTATCCACTTCAGTGCTTTTCAGGGAGGCAACGAGGAAAGCGGTGCCTGAGGCTTGAGTACCAGTCTTCTCTCTCTCTCTCTCTCTCCTGGAAGAGGGACAGTGGGATTCAGCACCCAAAGGGGCTGTTGGGTGTTATGATTAGAGAAGAACAAAGGGCAAGTTCATAATCTGGGTATATTCTCTTAGGCATCTGGATCATGGTTATCTTGGTGTTTGAATGGCTTCCAGCCTGTGATTGCCCTGATCAGTCATGAAACCGGAGGAAAAATATGCCCCTAAGATCCATCACTGTGAAAAAAATCTAAAAAGTTCAGCCTTCCATTTTGTGAACAACTGATTAATAGAGAATCCCAATTAAGGCTGGAAAACCGACACTGATTCATGGCTTGTCTTGGAAAGCCTCAAACACAAATCTTGCTGCTTCCTGGCTGCGAGTAGAGCTGTCAAAGGAAATGATGGGATTAACCATGTGGGTGAGGAACAGATGAGAAGTATCTTCTTCGTCATAACGAAGCATCTCCGAAGCCAGGGTCTCCAAGACCGAGGCTCAGCGTGAGCAAGACAGTGAGATAGAACACTCCTCGCGTCTGGGCAGGGGAAAACACAGAGGTGGTGGAAAGGAAAGTGCCGTTTATTGTGAAAACTGGAGCCTGTTTGGGCTGATGAGCTGTGAAGGAGAAATGAGTAGCTGACCGACATCACAGCCAGATGGGTTGCTCACAGAGGCTGAAAGGGGATTGTCACAACTTATCAAACCCTGAAGAGTGAGCATTTCCACTGCCTGTCTTCAAGACAAATAATGAAAATATGGGAAGGAATGGATATGCAAATTTCATTTTGGTCACAAATGTTTAGGCTATCTGAAAATGCAAGTGATTTTTGGAAATAGGAAATAAGCTATTCATTTCAGCTCGGAGGAAAACCAGGTTCCACTTCCTACCCCAAGGAGCCTGCACTATTGATCATAATACAGTTACTAAACTAAGCAATAACCCTGTGGCAGGGGATTGAACTACGGACCTCCAGAGCTGAGAGTCTGAGACTCCATCTGGAGCTAAAAAGTCAATCTCTGAGAGGACAGCAAGGAGAAGATTTGAAACAGACTTACATCCTCTGTGGATTGAGTGCATTGTGGTATACATAACATATATTGACCAGGAGGTTGCATCAGCTGCAGGGGGTACCTAGCTACCATGGAGCAAGAGGGATCTATTGAGCCTGGGCCCTGGTATCTAGTGGGGCCCTTTGCATACAGTCTGAGCATTGCTAGAAAATGTTCAGAGTGGGTGGGGCAGAGTGTTGACTCCCTCACCCACTCTGATCATTTTCTAGTGGCACTGAAGATGCTTGCAAAGGATCCCACCAAGAAGGAGTTTTTCAGCTGAGCTGTGTGTTTGGGTTTTGACAAAATACTAATAAATGCAACAAAAAAATGAGGGGTGGGTGGGTTCCATATTTGAAATACAAATACTAGGTCTGTGCATTCAGGTTTCGAGTGAACCCAAATCCCTCCCCCCCCCCCCCCCCAATGTAATATGTGAGATATTGAACTGAGCCCTCAAAACTAGCAAATATCCAAGTTGGAGCTGGGCTGCTCTCTGACTCTCAGCTTAGGCTGGGTTCCCATCTGCGGTGGTGGTGGCGGCAGCGGGAGGGGCGAGGGAAGACGTGGCAACGCAGAGGAGCCGGCCACGGGAAAAGAGCTGGTGTGAATGGGGATCTGCCGCAGCTTCTGTTGCGCAAGTCAGGGCAGAATTTTGCACCTGAGTGACAAAGAGTTGTTCCACCCAGCTTCCTGCTGACCTGACACCATAAAACCATTAAATCATAAGACGAGTTCTTCTGATTCTGAACAGGGAACTTTACTGAAAGATGCCCTGCCTTAAATACTGCTTGTAGCCAACCAGGAAGCTGGGAGGCAGGGCCAGATTTGATACAGACAAGATGAGAGGCAGGGTTAAAGATGGGAGACACATGACATAGGTGCAGTCAAAGCAAGGGCAGTGGAGTGACAGGAGGAAGGTGAGGCTAGGCAAAGACAGGCCTGGGCAATGGTGCCAGCAGCCAGGCCAATGCCCCCAAATCCTGGGGTCAGTGGTTAATGGCCAGGGCCTTACACTCCCCAAGCTAACAACCCCCAACCTAGCTAGCCGTATTCTCTCCCCTCCCCAAACCAGTGCTCACCTTTAAAAATTGGTAGCAGACTTAGCAGCAATTTTGATTGCATTTTCCTTTCCTCATGTCAAACTGGCAGAGCCTCACTTCACTTCTGTGCCAAAACCCCCCATACACAGAGCCCCTTGTTCACTGCATCTTCCCCATTGGCAATGATGGGGGAAATGCCGTAAAGACAAGCAAAGGTACAAATACAAATAAATGTGAATACTAAACCCACAAATACAGATACAAACACTTGACCCCATGTACAGTCCTGGGTTTCAGAGTGGGCAGGGATGGAGTGCTGGCCACGACCCACCCTCTCTTAAAACCTTCTCCCTGGCAGCTTTCTCCTCCTTGCTGCAGCTTTGTGGAGGGTTCTCTGGGAGCCAGGGCAATGCCACTACCTTGGAAGACGGGAGGCCAGGATGGGAGCTCTCTTGGTAGGGCTGACACTGCGTTACCCTTGATTTGCTTTATTTTATTATTATTAAGATGATCGTATCCTTATTAAATCCTATTCTTTCTCTAGCTAGCAAGCGAAAAAGAACTCAGCCAACATCAGCAAAGCAATCAGGAACTCAGAATGATCAATACTGAAGTAAGTCCATGATCCATACTTTCATGACATTCCTCTTAGAAGGTTGACTCCCACCCTCCCATTGCGTTGAGTTCAAAACCCTGCCTGGTAACACGAGCCCCATTCCCCTCCTCCTATCCAAGCACTGAAACATTTTATCCGAGCTGGTACCAAAATTCCCTTGGTCCCTAACCAGCATGTAAACTCGGAGAGTCTAAACACGGCCCCTGGCATTAATCATCAGTAATAGAAACCAGAGCTGGCTTGCGTCCCCGCTGAGTCAATGCAACCTTTTAAAAACACATTGGGAAATATACACACGGGCTGGGAACAGGGCATGAAAGAAATTCCAGGCAGGGTTCTTTGAAAGAGGAATTTGGTAACTGGAAAAACATAAAGGGAATAAAAATAGGAACACAGACCTTCTAAAGACCTGCAAGGCAAACACGTCCAGCCTTCTTTGCTCACTTCCTATAAGCCACTCCTAGGCTGAGGCATATTGGGTCAATGTTGAGGTGTAGGTGGGGGTATAAATTGGTGACGGAGAAGCAATTCTTATGGAACTGGTGCCAGTGACAAGCCCTGGGATGCTGTCAGGGACCCAAATCAGGTCTGCTGACCCCAGGGAAAGTGGCCTCCTTGCTCAGGGAGCTAACTAGTGAATACTTGAGCCTTGGCGCGCACCAGCTGATGATGACCAGCTCAGCAACCAGCTCCTGACTGGCCATGCATGATGTTGTCCCCGATTAGCTGGCCTTTACCAAGTGTCTTGGTTGTAGCTAGCTTGGGATGGGCCCAGGGACAAGAAATGTCCATGCACTAGCCCCCCCCAAATCTTTTTTCCTGTCAGTGGTGAAGCCACCACTGGTGCTCGGGACTTACTTGCTCCCTGCACAGTCTGCCTTCTGGGCCGGTGGTGAGCTGGGGCCACGGTACACTCTGTCCCTCGCGGCTCGCTGCCCGCATGCTGGGGGTGAACATGGTCAGCAGCAGCAGTGCCATTGCTACTCCAGCCCACCCAACCAGCCCTGGAGGCTGGGGCTAGGGCATGCTGACTCATGCCATAACCCTGGAATTGCAGGTTGAGGAAATTTGTGGGGAATGTGTCTCCCACAACCCCCTTATAATTAATCCCATTGGGTAAATATCCAGTCACCAGCTCTTTCCATTCAAGAGGGGCTGGCTCCACACTTGACCACTTTAATTGATCTCAACTTCTGCTATCACGTAAAAACAAAGGGAAGAAGATGAGGAGAACAGTGAATACTGAATACACTATGCAGGGTGGCCTGTGACAATATTAAATATCATAAAAGGAGCTGCTCTCTTCTGACACTGAACAAAGAACGTTTCTGAAAGATGCCCTGCCTTCTCCTGTCCCTTAGATTCCTGCTATAGAATTTAAGAAATAGGCCCTATATCCTTGCTGCAACATCCTGATGACATGAAATAGTGTCAGCAAATTGTGACACAGCAGGTGATATTTGAATGCAGCCCCATCATAAGTGGCCTCTCAACGTGACCGTGTTGTGGTACAATGTTGTGATTTGATGCTGATTTTTCACCTTCCTAGGGGTGAAGCCATCAGGTTTTGGGGAAATGGAATAGGGTTCTACAAAGTTAACAAAGGAAATCGAATTATCTTTTTTCCACAGAGTTTTTAAATGAGTGCGCAGAATTCTCCATTAGGGAGAGTAATAGGATGGTTCCATATATCATAGGAAAATGATCTTCACGTACCTCCCAATATTTTGAGTGGCCAGAGGGAGAAGCCCCAGCCCCTCTGCCAATAAGTTCCACCTTCAGTGAATAAGCTCCACCCCCTCACACACCCCGTCCTACATTCCAATTGCATAAAGTGGGACAGGCGCTTTCCTGCTATCATTCCACTTAGTTTCTTGTTATTTCATCATCTTCCCATTCTCCTCTCAAGTGTTTGCCCTGTGAGGCAATCAGGCTTGAATTTGGGTCGTCCTCTCCTGACAGAAGGGCTTTGACAAAGAGGGGGCAGCGAGATTCAGCATCCAAAGAGGGACTGTCTCTCCTACTGTTGAAAGGCATGTCACCATCACCCACAGAAATATTTTGTTTGTTCGTTTGAAGCTCAGGGCACAATGAGAAATTGAAAGTGGGAGAGGGGACAGAAGCCCCCCGCACCCCCTTGTTCTTCCCCCTCCCAGGCCTAGCAGAACTAAGCCAACCAGTACTCACTCCCAATTCTAGCTAGCTGGACATCCACTGGCGCAAAGGAGAAGCACACCACAACTCCACCATAACACCTCCATTACTGGTCATTGAGAGTTCCTGGCAGCACTCCCCACCTCAAACAGACAGCCTAGAATAGCTACCAAGAGCACAGAAAGGTGAAGCTCTATTTCTGTAGGCAGCTAAATAGGAAAGCTGCACCCCAGTTGCACCCCTGCTGAAACCTTCCAACCAATAGACTTCAAGCATGCAAATGAACTGTGCGAAGGGAAAAAGGTGATTGCACCAATTACTGCTGATGTCACACTCAACAGAGGTCACAGTGGCCTGACTAAAGAGACTGCAGCCAGACTACAACAAGGCAGGAGCAGGCCTGGGGCCCTTGGTGAAGTGGGAGGGCAACAATGGCCGGTTTTAGATGCGATGTGCCCACGGAGGTCCACCCATCTCCCATCCACCCGAGCACGCATCTGAAGGCAGCATGGGTGGGCACGCGCTCCCAGAACCCACGCACTGCCTGCTCATGCCCACGCACAGAGCATTGGGGGGAAACCTGGGATGCTCCATGTGTGGGCATGAGCGGGTGGTGCGGGGCAGTGGTGCCCAGATCTCACCTGGTCAGGCCTTTCTGAAGCCTCCCCACTCCCTGGAAGTGCATGTGCGCTCCACTGAGTGCACATGGACCCGCCACCTGTCCACGCCTGTTCAGAAACGGCCAATGACTCAACAGGGTGTCTGAGGCCAGCCAAGGGAGCAGGCGTAGGACAACAGTGGCCTTAAAGGGGGATGTATACAACTCAGGTTAATGCTTGTTGTAGGGCCATGCATTCAGGTTTTAATAAAACACAAATAAACACAAAGCCCCCTTCGGCTTCCATAGCTGAAACACAACTGCGAGGGGCTGTGCATTCAGGTATCCGAGGTCTCCAACTGAACCCACCAAACCGCAGCACATATTCAGCTTGGAGTTGAGCCGCTCTCTGACTCTCAGCTTAGCTGCCTGCCTGGAAAGCCTGTAGTGACACACACACACACACCCCGACACACACACAACCTGTAGGAGCCATCGCTATCTCAGAAGGGAACTGCAGCCAGGTCCAGCCCAGGAGGCCCAGCTCAGCCAGGGAGAAATGGTGAATGCTTGAGAGCTATAGAGCTGGCAGTTCAGGTGTTTAACACCAAGGCAAAATCTCAATTGTTGTACGGGGCTGAGCTCTGGGCTCCCGATTTGGCCCATAGGGTTAATTCTGTTCAATCCAAATTTTTGATGACCCTCTTGGGTGACCCCAAAAGTGTTCCGCATGTGGTTGCCAGGACTGAGTTGGGACAAAAATCCTGGCAACTATCTGCCATGGAGTTGGCCGTCAAGTTCTGGTGCAAACTATTTCTTAACCAATGCTCACTATTGCTGAGAGAGCTTTGAGGGAATTCCCTTTTCCGAGCGCTTGTGCCCATTCAATAACCTCACGATTGAATCGATAGGGCATATAATCTTTTCTTGTCATCTATATGACGGCCCCAGAACTCAATTCTTGGAGCCCTTGCTGAAGCCTTTTCCTGGTAGATCTGAGTCAACCCCTTTGGTTTTTTACTAGGCAGTTCTGAGGGGCAGGTGGTCTCTCACATTGCCTCCTTTCTTTTGCAAGCATCTCATAGACGTAAGAACTTCTTGGACTTTAAGCATTGCCAATGTTAAATGTATCCCACACCTACTCTATTGGTTGGGTTATTGTGCTATTACAGGGCAGGGTACTCTGCCTTTTGAGGGGGGAGGAATGGGTCATTCTGGATAAGCTTATCTTTTAATTTACGGATCCTTCTTTTGTTTTATTTATTTTATTTATTTAAAATTTATATTCTCCCCCCCTACCCCCCACCCTCGGGGCAGCCTGGGGCAGTGAACAACATTCAATAAAAATATTTTTAAAATAAAAACAATTTAAAATGACACTATGTGAGTAAAAAACCCACCCCCCACCCCACCCCTACCCCTCGCCAAAAGCCTGACGGAACAGCCAGGTCTTACATGCACGCCGAAACAGCAGGAGAGTGGGAGCCGCAGATAAGTAGGGCTCGGGCCGTGAAGGGCTTTAAAGGTTAAAACCAGCAGCTAGAACCTGGCCCGGTACTTTATAGGCAGCCAGTGCAGAGCCCGGAGCACTGGTGTCATGCACTCCCTGCGACCCGCCCCCGTAAGGAGACAAGCCGCAGCATTCTGCACCAGCTGCAGTCTCTGAACCAGCTTCTCGGGCAGCCCCACACAGAGCACGTTGCAGTAATCCAGCCTCGAGGTGATGAAGGCATGGATGGCAGTGGCGAGGTCAAAGTCTGAGAGATACAGATGAAGCCGCCGGACAAGATGTAACTGCCAAAACACACTCCCCACCACGGCCACAACCTGAGATTCCAGGCTGAGCCGTGAATTGAGGAGCACACCCAGACTCCGTACTTGAGAGACCATGGGAGGG
This sequence comes from Sphenodon punctatus, assembly GCA_003113815.1. Taxonomy (NCBI): domain Eukaryota; kingdom Metazoa; phylum Chordata; class Lepidosauria; order Sphenodontia; family Sphenodontidae; genus Sphenodon; species Sphenodon punctatus. The sequence continues at coordinate 3,398,064 of QEPC01005433.1, read as the reverse complement.
CGACCCCTCCCCCCAACAAGAGGAGATTCAACCACTCCCAGGTCCCCCAAGCCCTTGCCCACCAACATCACCTCTGTCTTGTCAGGATTCAATTGCAGATGGATCGACCTCACCCAAGCCCCCACAGCTGACAGGCACTGGGAAAATAAGGAGACTGCATGGCCTGGGTTGATGGAAAAGGAGAGGTAGAGCTGAGTGTCATCAGAATACTGATGACACTGCATGCCCTGAAACCCCCTCACGATCTCCCCTAATGGCTGCATATAGATGTTAAACAAGAGGGGGGACAGAATGGCACCCTGCGGGACTCCACACGTGAGGTCCCGGGGGGAAGACGTACACTCCCCCAAGACCACCCGGTGAGTTCTCCCGGCCAGGAATGAACGAAACCAGTCCAAGACCATTCCGCCAATTCCAGCACGGTCCCGCAGGCGAGTCACCAACACCTCATGATCGACTGTGTCGAATGCAGCCGAAAGGTCTAGCAGGACCAGTAAGGTCTGACGACCCTGGTCCAACGCCAGACGGAGATCGTCAACCAAGGCCACCAATGCCGTCTCCGTACCATACCCAGGCCGAAACCCAGACTGGGAGGGATCAAGGAAACCGATGTGGTCCAGATGCTCCTGGAGCTGTCGTGCCACAGCCCGTTCAATAATCTTCCCTAAAAAGGGAAGATTAGAGACCGGCCGATAACTGGCAGGAGCATCAGCGTCAAGAGATGGTTTCTTGAGCAGGGGTCTAACCACAGCCTCTTTTAGGCAGTCAGGCACCCTGCCCTCCCGAAGGGAGGCACCAACCACCCCAGCCAACAACGGCCGTAACGTCTCCTGGCTGGCTTTCACCAGCCAGGACGGGCATGGATCTTGCTCACAAGTAGTGGCACGAACAGATCCCAACAAGGAATCCACATCGGCAGGCGACACCATCTGAAACCGATCCCACAAAACAGGACAGGACGGGGCATCCATAGCCCCAAGATGATCCTCTGCAATAACTGTGGTGCCGAAATCGTGGCGGATGCGAGCGATCTTATCTACAAAGTACTCGATAAACCGGTCACAGCGGTCACTGGATTGCTCCAGGTCCAAGCGGAGGCAGGCAGGACTGACCAAGCCTTTCACCACCCGGAAAAGCTCCGCTGGACGTGACTTTGCAGATGCAATAAGAGCAGCAAAGAACTGCTTCTTTGCTGCCTGCACCGCCACAGCATAAGCCTTTAAACTGCTCTTATGCTGCGATCGATCATACTGGTCGCGAGTCCGGCGCCACCGTCGCTCTAACCGCCTGCTCTCCCGCTTCAAACACCGCAGACCCTCAGTAAACCAAGGAGACCTGCGGGAGACTCGAGAGGGCAGCGGACGCCTGGGAGCCACCCTGTCTATGGTCTCGGCCAACAAGGTGTTCCAGAAGGCTACGAGATCATCGACAGAGCGGGTGTCAAGGTCCAGGGGAAACTCCCCCAGAGCATTCCGGAACCGATCCGGTTCCATAAGTCTCCGGGGGCAGACCGATCTAATAGGTCCTGCACCCTGCCGGGGGCTATCGTGCGCCAGGATGCACGTCTTAAGGAGGTAATGGTCAGACCATGACAAAGGCTCTACAGCCTTAACTCCTACTAACTGACCCCCCGCCTCAAGGCCGGTGCAGAAAACCAAATCCAGTGTATGTCCCTCCTCATGTGTGGGGCCACAGATGATTTGGGACAGGCCCATGGTTGTCATGGAGGCCATGAACTCATGCCTCGCTCCTCCAAGATCAGTGTCAGTGTGGATATTAAAGTCCCCCAGGACCACTAGTCTAGGGGTCTGGAGGATCACATCTGACACCAGATTAGCAAGAGCATGTAGGGATGTCGCCGGGAAGTTGGGTGCACGGTACACCAGCAGCACCCCTAATCTGCCCCCGGCCAAATAAAACACAAGATGGAGGCACTCAACACCTGGTGGAGCCTGCACCAGATATCTCCTAAAAGACAATGCATCCTTGATAACAATGGCTACACCCCACACCCCACCCCCGTCCCTCCAGCCAAGGCTGATGCTGCACAGAGAACCCAGCTGGAACAAGATTGGCCAAGATAGGGCCCGATTCATTGTCCAGCCAGGTCTCTGTAATACACACGAGGTCGGCGTCCCACTCCGGGATTAACTCCCAGATGGTAGATGACTTATTGACAACCGACCTCACATTCAGCAGCACCAGACCAAGGTCTGGGGTCTCCCGGGCCTCGACCCACAGCCTACCTGCATGGGGGATTGAGAGGGGAACGGGCACAAGGCACCGCTTCCTCCTCACTGATGGAACACACCTCCCCATTGGACCATATCTCCCTGACCCATAACAACCCCGATAGCTGCAGAACCCCTCCCCTCCTCAGAGAACCCCGTTAGACACCAGCCCTCCATAGACTGCCCCTCCAGGCTGGCGAGAGGGGTCCCCACCCCCCCTATACCTTCCTACCTGCCTCTGCCACCGGCGGGCAACCCTCCACCCCCTGGAGGGTCGCCCCTGCTCACACCAGGGGTTCCCCTCCACACCACACCCCAACCTCAGTCTCCTGCCACCAGAGGAAGGTCAACAACCCCCACATGACACCCCAACCCCCAATATTCCACCCCTCCAATATCAAAATTCCCCACACAATAAATATAGGACCCCACCTCACTCCTCTGTGTCAGTATCTTCACCCCCCCATCCACATAGGGGGATGTGGGGGGAGGCAGTGTCCCAGGCTGTATCACCACACAGGGGTGCTCTGTAAAACCGGTATAATATTCTGGGTAGCCAACTCCTCTGCCTCCATCCGCTAATGGCCCGCCAACGGCACTTCGCCCTTTGGCGGCGCTGCCCTGAGGGGCAGCTCCCCTTTGTACAAGCTGGTTACCTGCAGGGGGAGGGACAGCAGAGTGGTTACAGGTGGGGCAGGATTCCCAGGGCCTTGGCCAGGGAGCCAACACCCCACCCGCCTTCCCAGTCCTTGCCTGCCCTGAGGGGCAGCTCCCCTTTGTACAAGCTGGTTACCTGCAGGGGGAGGGACAGCAGAGTGGTTACAGGTGGGGCAGGATTCCCAGGGCCTTGGCCAGGGAGCCAACACCCCACCCGCCTTCCCAGTTTTAGTTGCCTGCTAGTTTTATTTTAATTTATTATGCTTATTTACAGGTTGCCCTTGTATTGTTCTTGGCTGTCCTGTGATTTTTGTTATGTGTATAATGTTTTGCTATGGTCAATGACCACGCAATAAACTCTACTACTACTAATTGGACCCACCAAACTGCAGCACATATTCAGCTTGGAGTTGGGCTGCTCTCTCTGATTCTCAGCTTAGCTGCCTGCTTGGAAAGCCTGTAGTGACACACACACACACCCCGACACACACACAACCTGTAGGAGCCATCACTATCTCAGAAGTGAACTGCAGCCAGGCCCAGCTCAGGAGGCCGAGCTCAGCCAGGGAGAAATCGTGAATGCTTGGCAGCATCATTCCCCCTCCCTGGGGCTTAGCTCTCGGGGGGGATAGAGTAGCCATACGTCCGCTTTAAAAGAGGGTGCTTATGAAAAATACATGTTGCAGGACTGCATTGGTTCCAGTGCAACCCTGCACCATGTATTTTTCATAAGCATCCTCTTTTAAAGGGGAGGTATGGCCACCCTAGGGGGGCTCAGCTCCCGTAATTAAATTTCAGGAGGGGTTGATCCCTGGGATTAAGGAGGGACTGAGCTCTGAGAAGTGTTCCCAATGTGCATCTATAAATGTGAAAGACCAGGAAAGGGCCAATATTGGCCATTTTAGGGTTGGAAACAAAAGCCAGAAAAAACCCTGGCTGGTCTATTTGGCTGTCATTAATGACTTTCCTGCCCAGCCCATGCCCTGGTCATCCTATAGATTAAATCACAAGAACTCCTGTTTTATATTCATCTGTAGAGAGGTTAGTTCAGTGGTTTGGTTGCTAGCTGGGGAATATTTCTCTGCTCTGACAAGTTTTGGCTGAGGAGATGTGTCTTCTGGAGCAGCCTTGGACCCCAGCAATAGGTTGGTTTTTTTTGTAAATTAAGCATCACCCTGCCCTCAAGTCATCAACCCCTCCCCCCCAAGCCAGACCCATGACCCATTTCCACCTAGAAATCCCACCTCCCACAACCACTGACTTTCTTCTGAGTTAAAAAACACTCCCCAAGCCAGACCCATGCCTTATTCTCTCTCTCCAAGCCAGAAAACATCCTGACCCTGAGACCCATGCCTGTTCCCCTTTCTGCAGACCAGTGACCCGTCCTCTTGGACAGTGACCCTCCCAGCCAGACCCATGCCCCAGTCCCCCGAAGCCAGTGACTGCTTCTCCAGAACAGTGACACCCCCGAGCCAACCCCATGCTGCATCCTCCCCACAAGCCAGCAAATCCCACTGAGCCATACCCATACTATGTTTCCCCTTCCCAAGCCAGCAACACCCCCATGACCTAGCCCCATGTCCCATTCTACCCTCTCCCAAGCTAGCAACACCCCTGAGCTAGATCCATGCCCCATTTCCCCTTAAAGGAAAGTCAGTGATCCCCTCTGAGACAGACCCATGCCCTGTTTCTCATTACCCAAACTAACAACCTCCTCACTAAGCCAGCCATATTCTCCACTCTCCCGTAAACCAGTGCCCAGTTTTAAATTGGTAGCAGACTTAGCAGCAGCTTTAACTGCATTTTTCTTTCCTTACAGGACCACGAAACTGGCAGAGCCTCACTGAACTTCTGTGCCAAAATAAAAATGTACACAGGGAACTATGTTCACTTCCCTTTCCACACTGGTGGCAACTGGGAAAATGCATGGAACATGGGCAAAGATACAGATATAATGAGACACAAATACTAAATTCACAAGCACAATACAGATATAAATACAAATACAAATACTTGACCCTGTGCACAGGAGCCATACTTTTTTGCCTGCAAAAATTTCATGGTACTGTGCTAGTTCTCTACTAGTCTAGGACAGTGGTCCCATGTTGCTCATAACACCCTTTCCTATTGCTTGTGGTCAGCTCAGTAAACAAAATCAAAATACTGAGAGGGAAGAAAGAGGAGTGTGTATGTGTGAGAGAGTGCCTTGAAACCATCAAGAAAAGGGTTAAAATGCACCCGGTGCTCTCAAGGCTCCTGGCAGACAGTGTGCTGGGGAGGGGAAGAGGGGCTGGGATTTTAATTAAACCATCTTGGCTACAGTTTCTTAAAAAGACAGGTGCAAAAAAAAGTTTCTTTTTAGTTTCTAATCTATGTTGTTTTTATTTTATCCTTGCAGTCTTAGAACACAACCAGTTTATATGACTTAGCTTTCACAATAAAGTTGTGGTTCACCATGAATCTTGCACTTTGAAAGTGGCTCGCGACTGAAAGAAGCTTGGGGACCATTGATTTAGGACTTTCCCCTAAGACTAAGGCAGCCTGGAGAATTTCAAAGGCCAGAGCAGGATTATACATATATAAATAAAATCCTAGTAAGGAAGGGGGGGGCGGGAGGGAGTCCATTCTTCTCTCATGAAGGTTTTTTCCCACCAGATGCAATCTTGGACACTTTATAGAAATGTTAAAAATGTAATGACAATCCCAGCCTCCGTTCCAGTCTTACAACTCTCCCCAGGGGGCTTTTCAACTCTGAGCTTCTCTGAAACTGTCCCAGTCCATAATCTCTCTGGAATTGCCCCAGAGGTAGATTTTTTCAATATGTAGTAGGAATATGTCTCGTTGTCTCTAATGTCCTATGCTACTAAAGCTGTTGCAACTAATGCAGTGATGTCCCAATTATGTCCCCCCCACCCAAGGGCAAGGTGGCAGTGTCTCCAGGTGGGGAGGACAGGGGTGGAGTCAGAGCACCCACTCCAGTCTGCTATCACACTAGAGGGACCCAGCCAGGAGTTCCACTGAAAGCCTCAGCACCACTAGGAAATTTTCAGAGTTGGTGGCGGTGAGAGCAGGGCCAACACTCTGCCCCCACCCATTCTGAAAATTGCCTAGTGACACTCAGGCTGGTTGCAAAGGGTCCACTGGCGAATCTGGGGCTTTGGCTTGACTGAGCCCTCTCACTGCATGGTAACTGTGTCACTGGCCTAAAGGGACTGAGTGCCCAGCATGGCCTTGAGTCAAGGAGATCCCTCCTAAGTTACACCAGTGATCTGGGCCCAGTTCAAGGTGTTGGTTTTGACCTATAAGGATCGTCTCACTCCCCGTGCCCTGGAGCTACCTCTGCGTTCTGCTGGGAGTGCCCTTCTCGAGGTTGCCCATGTGGCTGGGGCGGAGGGGCACTATGGAGAGGGCGTTCTCAGTGGCTGCACCTAGACTGTGGAACTCCCTCCTGGCCAAGGCCCAGTTGGCCCCAGATCTTCCTACCTTCCACTGTATGTGTAAGACCTGGCTGTTCCACCTGATGTTTGATGAGGGAGATGGGGTGTAGGGTGGGCGTGGGTGGGTTGGGGGGCGGGGAGGTTGGTTCTGTTTGCCTTCTCTTTTATCGCCCTGGGCTGCCTGGAGCAGAAGGGGCTGGATAGAAAACTGTTTGAATGAATGAATGAATGAATGAATGAATACCTCTTTCACCAGGCTTTCTCTAGCTCAGCACCTCCATAGATTGCTCACTGATGGTCAGGGACCTGAGTTGACTGCATTGCTGCAATTTGCAGTGATTTTTGCAGAATCAGCCAATCCTCGCAGAATCAGCCAATCCTCGCAGTGCCATGCTAAAATTGCAGTGACACTGCAGTGGGGACTGTCTGCAGGATCTTTAAATCCTGGCTCAGGCATAAACTTGTTGCCTGACCCCAAACTAAAACTGCTGCTGCAGCTGCCGTCTGTCCGGGAGGTGTGACCATGACCCGAGGGTAAATAGGCCCCTGGGAGATGAATTGTGGGTGGGTGGGGTCTGAAGGCCCTATGTTTGGGTGAGGGAGATCTGGGGTTTTAATATGACGTGGGAATTCTGGGGTGCTGAAATTCCAGAGGATTTGAGTTGTGTTTGATTAGCAAAGTTGTGAGTCTATGTCAAACCTGTTGCAAATTTGCTTCCCAGCATGCATAGTTATGCAAATCAAGTTAATTATGCAAATATTAGTGCTTGCGGTGAATTTGCAGAATTTGGCTTCACTGGTTGCAGAATTTAAGATTTTTTGGAGCAGTGAACTCGGGTCCCTGCTGATGGTTCCCCCACATCATCTTAACCTTCAGAATCCCTCTCCTCCCCTAGTAACTAAGCCAAGCACATGGCACCTGCAACATCTCAACCTCACAAATATATTCCTGTTGCCTTTTATGTCCCCCACCCCTTGCTTCCCTTCCCTTGTCCACCGTAGATTGTAAACCCCTCTCATCATGATGCTTGTTCAGGACCAGATAAGATGACACATTGCTGGCCCTTTACCAATTAGTTAATTAAGCAATTAGTGGGCACAGGATTTGGGCACAGAATGACAAAAAGTAAGATTGGCATGGAGTTTGTGTTGAAAGTCATCTCTCTTCAAGAGGATTCTGAGGTCTCTTCTGGCCTGAAAGCCTAGAAGGTCACCAGGCAGGATCCCACAAAATCACAGAGCTGGAAGGGACTGCAAAGGGTTATCGAGTTCAGCCCCCTGCTTGGTGCAGATTTGCCATATCTATAGGCTCATTCAGTCTCTTCTTTAAAACTTCCATTTATGGAGAATCCCGAACTTCCCTGAGTAGCCGGTTCCACTCTCTGGTTGCCCTTAGACTCAGGAAGTTTTCATGATGTTCAGTCTAAATCTCTCTTGCTGCAGCTGGTCCCCATTGCCTCTCGTCCTGCCCTCCATAGCAAGAGAGAAGAATGGCTCTCCATCTTCTTTATCATCTCAGCCTTTCAAATATTTGCAGACTGTCATCATATCCCCCCTTACTCTTCTTTTCTCCGAGTTTAATATACCCAAATCCTTCAACCTTTCCTCATATCAGCAATGATAACATAATAGCAGTTGGCTGTAAACAGCTCCCCTGAAGCCATCAGCTGTTAGGTTTCGCCTCTCCCGCAGACAGAGATAGCTGCTGTCCCACAGGGTAAGCTAGCATTACCTCCACGGAGCATGTACTAGCTATCACAAATTCTGTCTTTAAGGATAGCTAAGACAGATGTTGCCATAGTAACCAGGTAGCAATCCAGCTCAGCTGTGACCTGAACACAAACTATTTAACAAGAACAGAATTGCCTACCAATTGCTGGTTTATCAAATGGTCTTACCAGCCCCTGCTCTGTCTCTTGGCTTCTGTTCTCCATGTCTTGCTGTTGAATATCCTAGGTCTGCATGCTGTCTGTCCTACTTCATTCATGTAAGTCTTGTAGCTTGTTTGATCTGTATGTTGTGTGCTTTATGTCCCCTTTCCTGAATTCCCTTTATTCCTAGATAGACTTGTCCTTGCACCCTTTCCCCCTTCCCTATGTGTCCCTTGTGTCAATGTAAATAATATTAGTTTCCCCCCTTGTTCCCTGTCAGCAACTCTCTGGGTGTGTGTTCCCCTCCATGTGTGGAAACTAGGGGTGGGATTATTGGTATCAGATTAATCTGATAATACCGATAATGGCCAGTATTGGATTAATCCGATAATGGCTGGTATCTGAATACCTAATTTTTAACATTGCCAGCTTTACCAGATTTTTTACATTGCTGCCATTTAACAACGGCTACAATGTAAAAAACCCGGTAAAATCGACAATGTTAAAAATCCAGTATTCCGATACCGATAAATCCGGTATCCAGTATCCGGTAATCCCCCTGGAGTCCCACCCCTAGCACTGCCCCAGCCCTGTGTTCTTCTTGTATACTCCTTCAGTGTGATCACTTGGTATGTGTGTGATAGTTTAGGCTTAGAGTGGCTCTGCTGCTATCTGGTGTCTGTCTATGAATTGCATGTTTTCTGCTTATCTGTTATGAGTGTATCTGAGCTCTGATCTGTTTTTGGGACCTTTCTTGTCTATCTTGGTGTAAGCAAGAGCTTCCATACATTCCTATGATGACCTTAAGGTCCTTGTCTTGAGCTAAGACCTGCATAAGACCATGAGGGAAACCAACAACCCAACAGAAATACTTCTATCTTTCCGTTCTCTTTCACACACACCCCTGTACCCCCATAACATCGGCATGGCTTCATTGTGTTTAAAAAGCAGAGATGCTAGGCTCAACCTCCATCCTCCCCCATCTCGGCTCCCCATTTCACCCCTGCCTCCACCAGGGCCCATAGCCACTTTCACTCCAGTTAAGTTTGTTGTAGGCTGAGAGAAGGTGGGGTTGGGATTGCTGCCACTGCTTAGTAACCAAACAGTGTTGCTGCTGAACCATGGATAGACGACAGTAGGAATACCTTCCACCCCTGCAGTGTCAGTTCCAGAGGTGACTTTCAGGGTAGCAGCACTGACAAGCACTGGAAGAGATGCCAGAGATGTGCCAGCAAATGTCAATATTAATTGAGTATCAAAGCATAGGTGGTAAAGGACACAGGACTAGACCATGTGTTATTTCCAGTCTTCTGTGGTGTTGACTAATACATTTCTCTTCTTCTTTGGTGTCTCTAGACATTATGCTGAACACTAAATCCAGTGGGTGCTGAAATATGTGACATCATTACAGGTGCATAACTGACTGAACAGACATTTATGTTGCTGTGTGTGTTCCTGGCGACCTATAACCTTCCATGATCATTCAAGACACACCATAGTGTCCTATGGGAAGTAGAGTGTCTCCACAATGTCGCTTTTCAGAACTCCATGCCTTTCTGGTGCCTTGGATGACCAACGGCATGTAGCAGGGCAGTACGCTTCACCAGACATAGTAATGGATGCGCACAGGTGTGCCAGGCTCCACAAATACACATCAAATGGGTGGTGAGATGCATGTTTGTATAAAGAGACATAATGGGAAACACGTTAGGTGGCTGAAACAAGTGGGTAGCATTATGTCTAGAGACATTCAGTACCTCCCCTACCCTACCCTATGTAACAACTGAAAAGTACTTGGGTAGGATGGGGTCTAATTCCAAGAGCTAAACTTGCTCATCTTGTAGTTCTGACTTTTTACTTGCTTGCAGAAGGGCCTTGTGTGGCCCCAAAGCTTGCATAGTCGCTTGGTCCAATAAAAGAGATCAACTACGTTGTCTCCATCTTTTACATTTGGGGCAAACCTGGCAACCACACTCTCTCTACACAGAGTTGGTTGTCACCTTTCACAATCTTGGCAAAAATGGAGATGGCAGCAAAGTGAAGTCAGGCTTTCTTGATCTTCATAAGAAACATGAGGAGGAATTAATTGCTGTTTAGTAAATGGATCAGAAGTCGGCATAGTAGCAGAGACACAACAAATGGCAATAACTTTCCACTTCTATGGCTTTTTGCCGTCAAAATCTCATCTGTTATATAGCTGGAAACTAGCTATTCCTCAATGACCCTCAATTCCTCAATTTCCTCAATGACCCTGTTGCATACATAAATATGATGACCCCCTCCCTTAACAGATGCGGAAACTGCAGCCCAGAGCAAACCAAGTGACTTGCTTAAGGTGACGCAGTCAGTTGGGAAGATCATATGTCCGACTACGGTGGTTTGCTCCTCAAAACCACACCTGTCGCAAAAGAGACAATAGGTGAAGCATCCCTTCAAATTAATTAATAAATAGAGAGCAATGTTTCCTATCAACAGCACTCTCTGTGTTCCCTCGTGGTGCTTGATGAGCCCTCGCCTTGCCTCTCTGTAAGATGAAGAGAGCAGAGGGGCTGTTGCTTGCCTAGTAGATTTTGCTGATTTGTTACATGTTACTGCGTGCAGCCACAGGAAGTAGCTTACCTCTCCCCCTCCCCCATGAGCATAAAATCTAAAGCTCGGGGCTTAGATTGATAAGGACTCAAATTCATGCATTACAGCCAGCCTTATCTTTTAATGGGACCGATGATAACAGCTTTAATTCCTCGGTCCTGCGATGTTCCAAGGCTGATGAAGCCACTGGGGTAAAGTGACCTGAATGAGCCAGGCCTTAATTCCTTTGAAATAATAATCCATGGGGAAGGGAGGAGGTTTCCCATCATGGCCTCTCTTCTTGGGACACTGCCAATAGGCAAGGCTAGAAATGAGTTTCCTTTCCTCCTCTGTTTTGTGAATGGAGATAAAGTTCTATTAGTAGAGGAAGGTGGGGGCTACATTTACCCAACAGGGAAGGTTGTTTTGGAGACTCATTTCCCTCTTGTTCTGAGAAATGAATCTAAAATCCATTTCACTGGGCCCACTGGGGAAGAACAGGATGTAAGTTTAATTCATGCATTAATTAAACAGATAAATAAAATAATCAACTAGCCCATGAGTCTCACTGCTACAGTTAGCTTCTGAAGATTTACCCAATTTCATAACTCTCAACATTTTGAGCAGTCCTGCCCCTTGGCCAATAAGCTCTGACCTTCTGTGAATAGGCTCCACTTCTCCAGACACGTAGGCCCTTTTTGCATGGATGCCCCCCCCTCGCCCACGTGGATGGGTAGGCAGTGGGGGGGGGGCATCCATGTGACCACTGTGGCAGGTGGGGGGGGTGCGCTCCTGCGCTCGACCCACCACCCAAGCATGGAGCAACAGGCACCAATGGTGGATGCTCCATCCATGGAGGTGGGTGGCATCCGTTTAATGGATTGTATAATGGCCTCCACCCATCCCCCCTTGCGCCGCTGGCCCATTTGAAAAGGGACTTTGATGCATGGACATGTCTTGACATTCCCAGTGCATAAAGAGAGGCGACACTCTCCCACCTACCATATTAGGTTCTTGTCATTTCATCATGTCTTTATTGCTCTCTCAAGTGCTTTTCTGGGAGGCAACTGGGAAAGAGGTATGTGAATGAGGGACCTTTAGAGCTGAAACAGGTACTAAACTTAGTACCCATGGGTAATACTCACATTTTTGGTTACCACATCAGGTACCCCAAGAGTTACTCAGGTACCAATCAGGTACCCGAATCCTCCCCTAAACTGGGTATTTCAGGTACTGATTTTTTTAATTTACCAATTCCCAATCAGTATATCAATCTGTATATTGAGTTAGAAAACTGAAAAATTGGCATTAAAAAAAAAAGTGACAAGTAGTTTCCCAGAACTGGACGTTGACTTTCCAGGATAGGAAAGTTCATTTTCTGGGATGGAAAACACATAAACAAGTGTTTTAAGAAGAATTTATCTTTTTTAAAGTGAAAAAGTGGAACTGGAAGTAGTTGTCTGGGACTGGAAGTTGCAAAAAAATTGTCGGAACTTGACAGAAACCCAATAAATCGATGTTGGGAGTCGGTATATCAACAAAAATGACAAAAAAGTGGTACGGGTAGTTGACATTCCGAAACCAGAAGTTGACATTTCGAGACATCAGGTGCCTGACTGGGTCATAATCGAATACCTGATTCAGGTACTGGAAATGCAATTGGTTACCCATTTTTGTGGGTACCCTCTTTCAGCTCTACCTTTGACCCTTTGAAGGAGGGACAGTGGGATTCAGCACCCAAAGAAGAACTTTCCCTCTTAAATAAACTTGTAAAACATGTAAAAAAATTATTTTTGGCAGGTGCGGGTAGAGGCTGGGTGAGTGGATTTTGAGGGGTGAGGGTAGGGATTTTTAGGGGATTTCAGTGTATTGTTTCCTATTTTTACTATTTTTCTCTTTGTGTTTTTAATTTTGCAAGCTAGCCTGATCCTTCAGGGAAGGGTGGGGGGTATGAATGTTCATAAATACATAAATAGGATGTATGAGTGGTATGTCATTTGACCATTCCTTCTCTGATCTCTGGGGCCATTTTCTGAAAGGGAATCTACAGAACAGCTAGCTTTAAAAGATCAGGCTGAGATCAACTCTACTTAAGTTAATATCTAAATAGCAATAGACTAGATATCAAATGACTAAACAGAGATACTGGCTTTATGACTCATTATAAGAGTTTCTAACTTGCTGTTTGCTCTTCTGTGGCTGACATCTGTTAGATGTGCTGCTAACTGACCATTTCAAGCACCTCCAGGCATGGTACTAATGACCCTAACCCTCAAAGTGGTTACTTCTCCTTGCGTGCTAATCAAACCTTGCTTTTTCGTATTTAGCTCAAACCTTCTTTGGTCTGATGAAGTGCTCAGTCTGCATATCTTCAAAATTTGTAGACACTTGCCAACAGAAGCTGGTCTGATAAAAGGAATCATCTTAACTGCTCTTTTTCTTGTCTCTCCTGTGCTGCAGGGCTGATTAACTGATTCAATGAGAAAGGGCAGAAGTAGCTATTCAGTTCCAGCTGTTCTGTGGGGGGAAAAGGGCTTCATATTTTGGCAGGAACTCGGTGTTATTTAGTAGGGCTGAACCTCACCCTCGTGATTCTCACGTTTCTCAGCGAGATTTATGGTTCTCAGCTTGTTTTCACAACCGAGAACAAGCTGAGGACTAGCAGTGCCTCGGCTGCATTCTCACCAAGAACCTGAGCATGCACAAAATGGCCGCCAGCGTCATTCTCCTCATGCTCAGTCCTTTTTCAAAATGGCGCTGGCAGCACTGCTGCCATTTGGGGAAAGGGCTTTTCACACAGCTCTATTATTTAGTTGTTGGAGCTCATCCCCCTGGGCAGGAGGAATTTCAAAAGTTGCAGGGTTGTGAGTGGCTGCTACATATTTGTGTGTGTGTGTGTGTGTGTGTGTGTGTGCGCACGCGCAAAAGAAGGGAGGCCTCTTCTGAAGGTCTAGCTTGTAAAATGGGACAGTAATAAAAGCCTTTTCTTGAGTGTAATTTAGCCCTGTGTTGAGGCCATTATGAAACCTATTGTAATTCAGATCACATCATATGAGAGGGAGCCAGATTCTGCTTCTATAAAACAGAAACCCGGTTGCACCACATCCCCTCTCTAGTAGGAATCTCTGCTCTTATAGGGGCCCAGAAAGAACTCTCAACTCCTCATAGAAGTTTAGGGACTATCATCAAATTAAAATACTGGATCATAGGAAACCACACCTACATCCCACTCAAATCCAAGGGCACTAGCAGAATTATGTGGGAGGGTGTGGGGGGCCAGAAAAGCACTTTGCTCCATCCCTTTCTGACATGACACCCCTGTCTGAGTGTCACAACGTCATTAGACCTGGAATAGGGGTGTGTTCATGTCAGAAAAGAGGCATGGTGAAGGAGGTCCTTGCCCCTTTAAGGCATGGCCTTGCCCCTTTTCTGTGCAGTATGGTGCCATGACTCTTGGAAAGGGGTGCTGGGGTGCGGCTAGCTGGGAGCCAGGGAGTGCCCATGCTCACGTCCCACTCTTTTTCAGGGCCCGGGAGCCCCTTTCCAGGTGTTCTGCCTCTGCACAGGACTGGCTTTCCTTCCAGCATGAGCTAAGGCTGTATGTCCTGGGATACATTCGCTACTAGCCAATTGGAACAGGCTTCCCAGAGGTTGTAGCCGTCCCCGAGCAATGGAAATCAGATGGGAATGAATGACTCTTCCAGCAAAGCAACCATGGATGGAAGCACTGCCAGTGACACATTCCTGTCTTGGACTCTTTCACACAAATTAAATTGGTTTCTTTGGGATTTCAGCTCTCTCGGGGCTTGGCTTTTCTCTCTTTTCAAAGAGGTTTTTCTTCCCCTTCCCCAAATAACCAGAAGGCCAGTTGCCAGCCCGTTTTTCCAAACCCTGGGGCAGCTCCAAAGGGAGCCATTCCACCCCTCTGCCATCTTTGACGACGCTTGTAAAATTTTGTTTCTGAACCAAATGGAAACTCTTTAATTATCAGATGGGGACAATTGGGACCCTTTCCCCCTCTTTTGTTTTGAATCAGGGGGAACACTGGTAAAACACACTGGTTGCCCAGACTGCTCGATCATGCCTCCCCCTCCATCCGCAGCCCATTATCTCAGTAACAAGAGTGGTTTAGATAACATAAATCCATCCGGCTTTCACTTTAATTATCCCCCCAGGATTCATATATCATGGCAGGCCTAGCGCGTGACCCTGCCTTTTGGGAACTGGAGGTTTTTATTTATTTATTTATTTATTTATTTATTTATTTCCCTCTTCTCCTTTAGTAACTCAAATCCCTTTGGGAGCACAAACACTCAGCCCAGGTGGGATCTTACCCTGGAACTCGTCTTTTTGTCCCATCTTTTATTCTTACACACACACACACGTCAGAGACACGTGTAACACTCTGTGGTTGTGATTTCCCTTTTAGACACCCCCAGCAAAATGGAAAACATGCCAACAGGCCAAAATGATTCCTGTTTCAGTGTCACTTGGGTTTGCAAGTTTTCGTTGTTTGTGTCTTTGTTTTGCCTGTGGGGAAGCGGATCCATCCTCCTGTGGAGGAGAGCAAACTTTTAGGATAAAAGATAATAAGATTTGAATTTACCCTCAGAGAAAGGAAAATGTTTTGGATTAGAGCACTGCTTGTGCCAGAAATTTGAGCCCGAGCTGGATGCTCAACTATGCTGGGTCCAGCCAAAGCCTGAGTTTGATGCAGCCAGGCTGTTCTGAACCAGAATCTGATGTGACTGGGTGCCCGCCTAACCTACCCAATGGAGAGCTGTGACATAGTGACTAGGGCTGAAACAGTTACCTGTTTTATTACCCGCAGGTAAGACCCAACATTTCAGATACAGAGCTGGGTACCCAAAGAGCTACCTGGGTGCCAGTAAGGTACCCAATTACACACACACCCCAAAAACCCCCATGAAAATAGCAGAAAGTGGGATGGAAACTTGAGAAATTGGGACAGAAATGGTGGGGGGGAGCCGGTACCAGAAGTTGGTATTCTGGGACTGGAAGTCAGAAAATTGAGACATTAGGTTACCTGCAGGCACTAAATCGGGGAATGATTGATTAGTACCCAAAGGAGATGGGTCCGGTCAAATACCAGAAATTCGATAGGTTTACCCGTTTTTGCAGTTATTCATTTCAGCTCTAATCATGACATTCTTTGAGAGGCGGGGCTACAT
Organism: Sphenodon punctatus; assembly: GCA_003113815.1. Taxonomy (NCBI): domain Eukaryota; kingdom Metazoa; phylum Chordata; class Lepidosauria; order Sphenodontia; family Sphenodontidae; genus Sphenodon; species Sphenodon punctatus. Next base: position 3,382,108 of record QEPC01005433.1, on the reverse strand, counting down.
AAGGAAAGAGGTGGGACTAAAGTGCTCCCCCCACCCTTTTCCAATGTGGCCATACCCCCTACAGAAAATGTCCCCAGCCTGACCAGAGCCTGAGGGGTTCTGGCAGAGAGTACGCAGTTAGTTAGATTGGGTTTAGTTCACTTTAACCTACGCTGATTAGTTCCCATTTGTCTTGTTTTGTTATGATCCTCAGCCAATCAGACCAACTAGTCAACACTGGCCATCAGAAGTGATTGCAACTTACATCAACATCACACATCCCATCAAATAACAAATACATAAATCCCAGAGGCACCACTACCACATTCTGAATACTAAGTTAGTTTCTGTGAACTTTGCATGCAAATGCTGCAGATTGATGCCGGGAACAACTATGTGAGCTGGCAGATGAGATGACAGGCTAGTGGAGAGGCGTAGTCACGGTGGAGCACAGGTCAAGCTGGGTAATCAGTTAGCATGAGCGTCAGCAAATATGGATTAAGAGAAGGCATGGTCAAGGTCAAATGTAGGTTAAGTCAGGTAGTCAGGCAATAGTGGACCAAAGAAAACCAGCAGGCAACAGACAGGTAGACAGTACAGAAGCAGGTAGATGACGTGCGGAGGCAGGGCAGTGGTTGGGGCTATACTGGGATTTTCCTTCTTATATTGAGAAGGAAGAAGAAATGCTGGGTGCTTCCTGTTCTGCCCTGTGACCCTTAACATTGGCTCTGATTGGCTGAGGCTGCAGCAGTCTCCAAGGCAATGGGGCAGGTGCTGCCTAGGCCCCAGTGTTGGTATGGCTGGAGGATGTTTCACTCAAGAATGCAGGCACTACCTGGGGCTTGGTGATGGCATGGCTGCACGTGACACAGGTGCAGCCAAACGTTTGAATGTGTATTCACTCTAGGGTTGGAGACCCAAACTGTTTTGAATACTAATAACTATACTGTTACCAACTTCTTTCAAATACCATTTCCATTAGTGTTAGTCAGGTAATTTAAATACTAGTAAATAACGTTAGCCAAATTAAATACTGAGAGTTATGGGTTAGGGTAAATAGACGTTTATTCAATTGAAAACATACTTGCAGTTGAAAAATACACAGGTCAAAATTCAAATGAAAGCAAACATTTGTCAAAAATAAATGCCATTGGTCCTGAAGAAAATAATTTAATCCAATGATTTTGCTTTAGGTCTATATTTGAATTAGCTCAGGATGTTGGCAAGACAATAAAACAAACTTTCAACAGATCCCTGTGTCCCAGGCAGGCCTAAAACAGCTAATGCAGAATGACGTATCTCTTCGTCTTCGTCGTTGTCGTCGTCATCATCAATTTTTTTACCAACCACACTAGTGGATCATCATTCTTGTTTATCCAATCCATCCCACTATAGATTGCCAAACATTTTTGAAATTTGGCATGACTGAAATGGAAATAGTGATCTTTAGTCACAGAGCTACATGCTGTGTGCTGAACGTTTCTGTCATCTAGCTCAAGAAAATGATCAAGTTCATCATCTTCACCATATGTCTCTTCACCCTCCTAACCATCTTGTTTTTAATAACCGCGTCAAAGGCTGTTTTTAAATGACCACACTATACTGTTTCAAACTCGTTCTTAAGTGACATGTCAGAATGAAATCAGTCCAGTTTCCATGGCTAGATGACCACTGTTGTGATGTTCTATTAGGTCAGGGGTGAGGAACCTTTTACCTCCCGGGGGCTGCTTTGAAAACTTGTACAAGCTCTGAGGGCCGCACAGAAGTTGGGGCAGAGGTGCTTAAGGGATGCACTCAAGGAAAGGAGGGCCACCCAAATCATGGGTTTGTGCCATAGAACTGACCCCTATCCTTGCTTGCATGCCCTCATCTCTGCTCCCTTCCCATGAGCTCAGTTTTTCAGTGATTGGAGGTAAGAATGGGATCCATGGATCCAAGGGCCAGATTCAGGAATTGGAAACATGCCACATAAAAACTTGGCACAGGCTGAATTTAGCCCCTGGGTCTGAGGTTCTCCACCCCTGTATTAGGTTATTCCGTTCCTGGTTGTCTAAAGGATTGTAATCTTCTGTTGTCCAACTGGAGGATGCATGTATGCAGTGCGGCGTGTGGAAATTTAATTTTGCTAGAGGTTTGAAAAGTGGGCGTGACAATCAAAGAACGATGGGGAAAATGCAGGTGCAACTCCTGCTTTGCATCACGATGCATAAAAACAGTGGAGAGAGAGGTGGGAGAGTCAAGCCGCCACTGTACTGTAGTGATAGAACGTTATACCTGCAAAAATGGTAAAAATGACTGTTGTATAACGTTCTCTATTTAGAATGCTCTGATAAAACCTTGGGGAAAGTGTTTTACAAAAACGTTCTAAAACCCAGAAGCAAGCCGGAACTTCCAGCTATCTAGACAATACCTTCATAATGACATAAACCCCCCTAAACATTCTAAACGTATCATTTAAAACCAGCCCAAGTGCCAACTTGCTTCAGACTCCTTCTGCTACCCTGAGTCCAAGTAGGTACTTCTCTGCTCTTCCAACCCGTTCATCTTTCAGTAATCCTTTGAACCTGGGATCCCAAAACACAGATGCCAGAAAAACATTGTTTGCCATGAAAAGTGTCTCCTTCACACATATTTTGACTAGAAGAACATTTGCTAAAGTTCCTTTATTTTTATTAAGTTTCAGCTTTAAACATTCCTATTCAGCTAAAAACTAGTCTCCTGCAAGAAAGCTTTCCACTTGCATTCACATTGCAGTCACCTTAACTGGCTCTAAACAGTTCAAGATATCATTTATATGGTCCCACATTTTCTGACTAAGGTGAAGATTACTTGATGCAGCTCCCAATTCATCACAAAGATCTTGCATTTTTTCCAGGCTTTCTAGCATATCATATGTAGTCATTCATTGAGTTGTATTGTCAAAAACAGTACGAAACTCATACCTCTTTGAAATGACTTCCTTCGTGCTTGGCAGGAGTAGGTTTTTTACACCTCTAATTCTCAGCACCGTGCTCTCAATTTGCCAATCTTTCATGGCGTCATGGATAACAAGCTAAACATATTGTATAAGTGGCATTAAGAGGACAAGCTATGTCACTGGAATACAGTTCCTGATCATCTTCATCCAAATTTTCAATGGACTCAGACGAATCCTCTATTCTTGCTGCCGCAGCCTCGGTAACTGCATGCACTTATCCATAACAACAGACAATGAATCCAACATGGTGATCACATCACTCATCTTGATATCAAAAATCATTGACAACACTAATAATCAGTATGTCACGTATAGCCTCAGCTGTGTGCCTTTCAAATATTTCCTTTACTGCTAAGCGTTTTAACTGTAATATTCCTTTGTCTACAAACTGAATATTTATGCCAAAAAATGACCCGTCTTGTTGAGTAGCAATATCCATTTTAAGAAACAAAAAATTATTTGTTATCATATCCTTAAGTCTTTTAGCAGTGTTATAGTATGCGATAACAATCTCTTTTAGGAATTATCTACCCAGAGAAATTCCAAGGGTTCTTGCTACTTGTCCCCAAAAGATTTTGAATCCTATGTCTTCAACTACAGAGTAAAGACACCCGTCGACAGTCACCAGTGACACAAGGACTTTTTAAAATGTCTGAATATCATAGAGACATTCACCTGCATTTTGGTGAAATTAAGAGTTGTTTGTTTCATTGGGTGTTTTCAAATGGACACAGAGATGGCCACCCCCAGAGCTGCTCTGAGGGTGCACCTCTGCATCTGCCTGCATTCGGCCCCGCCTGGGTCGGGATCAGACAGATCCGGGTGCGGGGGTCTCCCCCCCACACACTATAGAGTTGCAGCTGCTCAGCTGACATTCTAGCCTGGTGACTTCACCTCCATGGTGCAGACCAGGGCAACGGTTGGCTGGAAGCAGAGCAGCAGCATGGATCCATGCATCAGATGGACAGCTGCAATGCTTCGAGCTGATGCCCTGGATTTGGCCTCCCCACTCTGCTAGCAGCGCTCCGGGATGTTCCAGAGTGCTGCCTACACATCTGGCAAGCCATCTTCAGATGGACAGGCCACCTGGAGGTGAAGCAGGCTGACGTGGCTGAAAACACCCATTGTCTTGGTGGAAGGGGTATTAGCAGATGGTAGTTTGTGTTTACTTTTCAAAGCAGCTTTTTAATTTCTCAAAAACCTCTTCAAAGAGCTTAGGGTGACAAGATTTCAGATGTTTCTTCATGTTTCCCACATTTCCCCTGCAAATAACAGTTTAGTTGTTTAAACCTAGAGGTAGAACTCAAAATATAGGCCCTTTTCATACACACACACACACCCCTATTGCACACATGTGCGGGTGGGGGGACGCCCAGGAGAACGCCGCAGCAGGTGTAGGGGGGATGGGTGGGTGCCCGTGGGAACACCGAGGGCGGTGGGTGGGGATGCGTGCGTGCTCCCATGCTCCACTCACCATCACCCATGCACAGAGCAACGAGCACCAATGCCTGATGCTCCATGCATGGAGATGGGTAGAGGTAGGAGGTGGGTGGGGTTCTGTGGGAACACCACCCCCACATGCCGCCCACCCACCATGGCCCGTGTAAAAAGGGCCATAAAGTAAAGATGTTGCAGAAATTAACATAAGTTCATCTGGAATCTAGTCGCCTCAGATTTGGCTATAGGGTTGAAAGGAAGCACATAGCTCAGGTACATACATAGGCAGGTCCTGTTATCCTAAGGTATGTATGTCCCAAACTTAAACACATAATCTTTGGACTGTGTTAAGGGCTGAACCCTCTCCCAGGGCACAGAGAAGGCTATGTCATGCTGCTAACGGGAGGTTGGGCGTTCCTGGGTAAGAATCTGAATATGGGTAGTATTTTAATTTCCGTCAGCAGAAGTTATCTGTTAGTAATCCAGTACCTATACCAATACTGTTTCCGTTGCACAACCCTGATTCATGCTTGCAGATTTGTGAAATTCATTAAATCCAAAGCTCTCGATGAATAGCCATTTCACCGCTAGCAATAACCTATGGTAGGCAGTGGAAACTCTAGTCCAGTGATGCACCTTTTCTGCTGAAACTATTGAATGTAAGCTAGCTGCTTTCTTAATGAACCCACCCCCTGTTGATGGCCAATGAAGATTATTCTTCCTGGATACAGAGTATGGGTGTTAACAAACGTGATGGTAGACCCACTTTATTTATTTATATTTATTTATTTAAAAACTTCTGCCCCGCTTCCTCCAGCATTACGGCAGCTCGGGACAGCTTACAAAACATTTTAAAACAATTAAAAATACGGGAAGGGGTTACTAAAAAACAGTAAAAAGAGGTACTTGGACCCACATTGGTCTGCGGGCCACCATCACGTTGGTTGGAGATAATCCAGATGTTTGCCCTGGAGTTTCCCTGTGTGTCTTGGCAACTAGTCCAGGCTTTGATCCCAGAGATGTCTGAGGTCACAGCCTGAGCTAGCCGCCAATGTGCCTGGGAAACAGACTGTCTGACTGGGCCAAAGCAGGCTATAACGTGTGGTAGCCCGACGCTGTTCCTGGCCCAGTCTGGAGTGGCCACCATGATGGGTGGTCATGGCAGCTGTCATTGGCCACCACAGCTGCCTGTCATGAGGGGGAGGGATGTGTTGCTGGTTGTAGCATTGCTGCAGAGCCAGCCAGCTGCACATTCATGCAGCTGCCTACCCCTCCTGAGTCCAGCCGTATGAACGTTTGTTCCGTGGCCGAACCCAATCCTGACTGGGCTGCAAATGACTTCCTGGTCAGGATTAGGGCAAGATGGCGGTGCTCTGTCATCATGTATGTTTCCACCTTATGGCTCTACAAGCCTGCCAAGCAACTGGCTGCCTGTTATCTGTGGCAGGCCTTCATTTTTTTTTAAAAAAAGGAGGTCCTGGGGCTCAAGCCTGTCCTGGAAGTCCTGCTCTATGACCCTAGAACCATAGTGTGTTTTCAGAGGGGCTGGTGGAGTTGTCCTGCAAAGCCCAACCAATTCACTAGCCCCTCTTCTTGCTCCTTCTAAGCCAGCAGGGCCGGCCTTACCACAAGGACACCAGAGTGACTGCCATGGACCCTGCTATTTTCTCTGCTTCCCCGCCCCCCCCGCCCAATGCCCCCTGTTTTCACCAGGGCAAGGTTCAAGGCCCCCACTCCTAGAAGGGCTCAAAACAGGACCACCTCTAGGACCCTGCAGGGGGTGGGGTTTGGGGCCACCAGGGGCCCCACATTTTATCTTCTCGCTGGCCCCTGCAAATTCTACCATCAGCCCAGTTGGGATTCCTTGCTTAGGGACAGACGAAACTTGGTAGGGCTGAGGGCTGGTGCTGTCACCCCCAATCATTGTTTGGTGATGCTGAGTGATGTTATGGGAGAGACTGGGGCAGAGGCCAGTGCTTCTGCATCCAGCTGTGGGTGGAATCTGGCAGAGCAGCAGCAGTGGATGTGAATGTATGTGCAGCCAGTGCTGTGAGGCTGGCTGGCCCCACCCCCACCATGATGGGCAGCCATGGCTGCCAATAAAGGAAAGCCATGGCACCCTCCGTGCCGGGGCCAAGATGGCAGTGCGAACAGTGGGCCCAGACGGTGGGCCTGATTCCTTTCAGGCCTATGATTCCTGTCCCGCCACTACCCAATCAGAGGGTGTAGTGGGTCAACATCGGGCGGCCCTCTAAGAGACGTGCAGGTACGGCTGTGGCCCAGGCGGACCATAGGGGCAAAGGCACATTTAACATACAGTGACAGGGTCTGGATGAGATGTCGTGGGTCAGCCCTGGGATAAACAAAGCCCCCACAGTGGGACTTTGTTGGGGACAGGGAGACTTTGTCAAGGAACCAGCTCTTGGTCCTATTTAGCTGCTACAGCCCTTGGCCAGCTAACCCTAATCACTGAGCTGCCATCCCATGTAAAGACATTTCAGTGACAATGCATCTTACGTGGGGTCACTTCCTTCAGGGCAGGCTCCTGCTGGCCACAGCAACATTGGGAGCTTCTGTTTAACATCTGTTATTGCTTCAGCCGTGGCCTTATGGGTCACTGATTCTGCCCAGCAGCCTCCCCTTTCACCTCATCTCAATCGTCCAGGTCAGGGAAGAGAATTCTGCCTCTCCTCCCCCTTTCCTCTCTCCCACAGATTTTTGGGACACTCACACAGTTGCTGGATTCACCTTCCTCTCACTGCCTCATTCTATAAATTGAGATCGGAGACAGGACTCAATTCAAACAGCTAAACTCAACTCCCCTTCCCACTGTGAGGTCATTCTTGTAGCTTGCATTTACTTGTGGTGCCCTTTGACCTCCAACAGTTCTAGACAAGCCTACCCAGCAAAAAAAGAAGCCAATCATTGGATGAAATTGGCCAAATTTAACTCCTGTTGTAACTCCACTGGAATCAACAGGAAAAATTTAGTCTGTAATCCGACATGTCTCCTTTATCGAATTGCTTCGTATTGAAGCCGACCCATGGCTTATTTAGTTGAGGATTCTTTGACACCTGCCAGTATCCATTCCTACAAAGAAAGGTGTAAAAAATGCTGCAGTAGGCAGACAGAGGTAATCTGCCTCCATCCCTCACCTCAAAAGTCTTACTTTCACCCCTAATAGGAAGAGATTGAATGAAGCATAAAACTTTATATCTCATCTGAAACTCTTAATTACCAGAGCTCTGGATATTATCATTCATGTAACATTCCATCCCTCTTTGGCCCATTTCAAACATCCATGGTGGGTGAGAGGGATGGGTGTGCAGCTGCGGTGGGTGGAGGTGGGTGTGCGGCTGGTCCTATGGGCGCACACCCACCTCCACCCATTGAGCAACCGGCATTGGAGCCCATTGCTCCATGCGTGGGTGATGGCTGGAGATGGGTGCAGCGTAGGAGCATGCTTGCACGCACCCCCACCCATCTCCCATGGCATTCCCACAGGCGCCTCCACCCATCTCCACCCAGCAAAACTGCATGGAGATGGGTGGTGGCATCTCGTGTGAAAAGGGCCATAGATGATGTTCAGTTCTTAGTCTCCACAACTTCCTGTAGCAATGAGTTCCACTGGACCATCAATGTGTTTTTTCTGTATTTCTTCATTCCACAGGCATCCTGATGGCCTTCTTTAGTGTTGAGAGCAATTATACGGGCAGATAAAACCTGACAATATAGTCCTTCCACTAACACTACTTCAGGTGGATCAATGAGGTAGACATGGGTCCTTTTTGCACGGACGCGGTGGGTGGAGGGAATGGGTGTGTGCCAGCAGTGGGTGGAGGTGGGTGAGCAGCGTGCGCCCTTTTACACGGGCACACACCCATCCACACCCACAGAGCCTCCTTCATTTTTCCGGATGACTGTGGGTGGGTGATGGGAGGAGATGGGTGTGCGCCAGGAGCACAGCCACTGCACCGTTTGCATGGACACACACACACACCACGCACACACACACACACACCCAGTTGGAGGAGGGGTCCGTGCAAAAATGGCCATCATTGTTCTCAAATATTCCTCTTTCTGGTGAAGCAGTGTCCTCAACAGGCACCTTTGTAGATCACCAACT
>QEPC01005433.1:3339723-3371740 GCA_003113815.1 Sphenodon punctatus | reverse complement strand
GGCGGCATCACAAGCCTCTCCTCCCTCCCCCCGGCTACCAGACACCTCACAGCTCCAGCCCCGTCCCGGTGTAGTGCGTGCTTGGTGGCAGAACGTGCTCGGTGGGGGGGCGGGGCCTCCACCGGATCACAAGGCCTCCCACCTGGAGCAACCAGGAAGTGGCTAAGAGGTGCCGGCGGGGCCTCAGTTCCCCGCCTGTAATCGCTGAGAGAAGCTGGCCCCTGTCCTTTGTTGCGAAAGCTAAGTCTTTGAGTTGTTGCTGAGTGGTGGTGATTGTTGATACTATTCCTGTACCTTGCCTTGCTAACCTCTACCTCCCTTGTGTCAATTCTGTGTGATTGAGCCTCCTGCACCCCTTGTCCCATAAACCCTGACTGGTCCGTGGTTTTGTGAACCCTGCCTGTGTTCCGCTCCCCTTGATCCTTCCTTCAGGTTGTGTGTATTCCCGAACCCTCCTTCCCCTAGAACCCTCCTGCTCCCCCTTTCCTTCCCTTTCCCACTCCCCGGCCCCCCTCCTGTTGCCCGTTTCACGTGGACTCCTACCCCCCATCTCACGCTGGTTTCCCGGGCTGTGTGTCGTGGCGAATATTTGGTCTCCCTCCCATTGCTATTTTTCCCTGTGACACATTTTCTCCTCTCCGATGGTGATACGGGTTGCCTTCTAAACTTGGAGGAAAGCCCACCCTACACCCTGAGGGGATTACTGGCAACCCAGTGTGCTAGTGGAGAGACGCCCCGTCATCAGCCCCCCTCCCCGATCTACAGAAACCCCCTCTCGCCCTGTGTCTTCTCTCCCTCTTCCCCCTCCCACCTAACACCCGCTCACTCAAACATCACCCTACGCGTGCACCCACAAAACCCACAGGGTGCTGGGCTGCAGCGAAGGGGGGCACATGCGGAGTGGACAGAGACCCAGGATGCCTCCCAGGAAGCAGAGGAAGATGATCCAGGTAGGAACGCAACCAGGGCCTGGGGGTGGGGGGGAAAGGGCCCCGACCACAGTGACCAGAGCCTAAGTCGGGCAGCAGGGACTGACTGATGAATCCACATTCCCATTACAACTCAAGGTGCCCTGGAGGTTCACGACGAGGAGGTCATGGAGGAGGAGGTGGTTGAGGAGGAACCGGAGGCACCCCCGAGAGCCGGGCACCAGGACAACGATGGTAGGTCACAACGCACAAGGAATGGGTCTCTGCCATTACCGGGGTAATGGGCTAACAGGCCAGACACAGGGGCAGCCCCTAGAACCAACCGCCCCACATGCATGACAGGGAAGGGCCGGTGACCTGAACCGCTGGGTCACAGAGCCATATGGGTTAACAGCCCCTGGGGGGTCTGCAGAGGGGGGGCAAGGTGGGTGGGAACAGGTGACCGGCCCCTAGGAGGAGCTGTAATAGCATGGACCTGGGTGAACGCTGCCCCTGATGGGGCAAGCTTTGTGGCACGACAGAGGGGACACGTTGCACAAGACACCGCTTGACCAGTAACATACACCATAGGGACAGACAAGAAGGGGGGGCACTCCCCTGGGCGACAGGGAGGCACAGCTATGGGCATAGAGTATGGACGTGTGAAGCCTCATACCCCAACCTGTTAACCTCGCTCCCACAGATGAGCGCCCCGGTCCGGCGAGGGGAGCTGCCGCTGGCAGTGCCAAGGGGAATAGGGAGATGCGGGCCAGGAACAGGCGGAGGAGAGAGGACCTCGGCAGGGAGCTGCCGGAGGAAACCAGATAGTTAGCCGAGGTGCACGCAGAGGCGCTCGCCTGCACAAGGGAGGTGCAAATAGGGGAGGGTGAGAGGGACTGGCAGACAGTGGCAGCCATGCTAAACCAGTCCCACACCGAGCACCTGTGGGACAGGTGCCTGACTGTCTCCCTCCACCATGAGATGCAGCTCGACAGAGCCAAGAGGGCGAGGGGACGTGTTGCGCTGGAGGGGACCTCCGCACAGGCCCTTGACCTCATTGGGGAGGTGGTGGGGCTCCTGCAGAGGGAACCCTGGCGGGACACGCCCCCTCCAGGCCCGGGTGGTGGGAGGGCAGGTAATTACCACTAGGGCGCTGCCTCACAGGTGCAAGTGCCCCCACCCCTGCACTTTGGCCAACAATGGTTTCTCCAGCAACACCCCTTCCCCGGTCTCTTCGACAGGATCCCTCTTCCCCACATAGCCCCACAACATGAACCCGTGGGCTGCCCTTCCGGCCCGCACCTCTCCCGGTTCCTCCACAGCTGCCTCCGAGACCACCCCCCCCCAGGAACCACGGTCTCCCCCAGTGAACCCAGAACCTCCAGGTGACCAACTGCCCATGCTGCCTGCCCCACCAGCTCCGGTAAGCCGAACCACATAGCTGTCAGGAAAGGGGGGAGGGGTGAGTGGGGAGGGCATAGCAAGCAGCAGAGGGATGGGGGAGGGGCTGCTGTGTGGGGAGCAATGGAAACAGCAGTGGGCCACGGAAAGGGCTGTGGCACCAGGGTAATGGTGCAAGGCAGGGTGTAACACAGACCTTATGTTCCATTACTGCAGGGTCTAGCACCCCAGCCCGGCATGGAGTGGCCTGCGGACAACGGAGAGCCCAGGCCGTCCGGCCGCTGCTCCCAAAGGATGGCGGCTGCAAGGGCCCGCAGGGGATCAAGCCCCAGTGCTGCACCAAAGTGGGCATGGGGAAGGCTACGCAAATAGTGAACCCACCCTGTACAGAACCCCTAATAAACTGTGTTTTACATTACCACTCTGTTGTTTGGTGTGTCAGTGGGGGCACCATGGTGGCAAGGGGTAACCCCATATGCAGTCAGGGGCAGGGCATTCACAAGACAGGTGTTGGAAGCATACGTCTCTGGCCTGCAGTCAACCAGGTGGGCAACAGCATCACTCCCATGGTCGGGTACAGGTCTGCACAGTTACATCAGTGGAGCACCGGGCATGACACCAAGTAGCCGGTGAGGTGCCAAGCCCTGGTGTAGTTTGCTTGCCATGGCTAGAAGGCAGTGGGTTACACAGTTGCACGGGGGCTCACAGGACCGGGGAACCCTTATGACCCAAACAAGAGGCCACAAGTGGATTGTGGGAACAGACATAACAGGATTTATTGTTACCCATTACATGGTATTGTGAAGGGTGGGGGGCTGTCAACAGGCCTACTCAGTTGCCTGCCAAGAGCTTCCCAATTCTCCTCAGATAAGCGTCGGAACGTGCTACCCTGGACATGTTGGTAGAGAGGGGCATGGGACCCTCTCTCTGCATCGGTGGGGCAGCTCCCCGGTCTCGCAGACATTATGCAGGATGCAGGCCGCCAGTACAAGGATGGGGGTATGCTGCAGATCGAACTGGCTCCTGTTCATGAGAAGGTGCCAACGCCCCTTGAGCATCCCGAATGCCCACTCCACCGTGCTCCAAGCTGACAAGAGGTGTTCATTGAAGTGCCGGTGCTCTACTGTGCGCGCAATGGGATAGACCCTCATGAGCCACAGGCTCAGTGGATAGGCGGGGTCCCCTATCACCACTGTGGCCATGGAGACCCCCTCAATGACACAGTACAGGTTGGGGTCGATCTCCCCGTTAAACATGCATGCATAGAAGGGGGAGGTCTGCAGTATGTGAGCATCATGGCTCCTCCCAGCATGACCAGTATAGACATCGATAAACAAAACCCGGTGATTCACCATGGCCTGGAGATTGATCGAGAACACCTGCTTCTGATTTAGGTAGTCTGTCTTGGCATGTGGGGGGGCCCGGATGATAGGGATGTGGGTGCTGTCTATTGCCCCTATGCAATGGGGGAAGTCCATGTCCTCGAAGCCGCGGATCACAACCTCTGGATTCCGGAGCTGTATGACCCGCTCAAGCAGTAGCTCAACTAGCAGGTCACAGACGTCATGGAGCACCCTGTTAACAGTCATGGTCCCCACCCAGAACTCCTCCCCAACGCTGCAACAGGAATCGGGGGTGGCCAGTCTCCACACGACCATGGTCACGCGCATCCCTGGCAGCAGCGGATACCGCATGTTGGTTTCGCATCTCCAGAGATGTGGATTCAGGAGGTCTCCAAGCCAGGCCAACAGCGAGTGGTTCATGTGGAAGTTGTCCATCCATTCCTCGTCCATCCAGGTGGCCAGCATGTTCTTCCACCATTCATTGGTGCAAGAATACATCCAATTCAGTCTCTGTGTTGGGACAGTGACACGGTGCCCATAGACATTGAGCAGCCACCAGGACAGTACCGGGCGCATGTCCTGGGACACCGCTGTTCAGAACATGGACTGTCGGTGGACAGCTACCCTCCGTGTTCACCACAATGATGCAGCTCTGCGCAGGTTGGCCGCTCTCCTGTGCCGGACGTCATGGTTGTAGAAGCAGTGACCCGGCAGTAGTAGCTTGGCCCATTGCTCCAACACCAGTGCCAGGATCATGAAGCAGGCAGACGGGACCATTAAGAGGACAGCCGTGCCCTCAGGGGGCTCATCAACAGGCAGCATGGTACCACCCACAACACTCACACTCTGGGGCCCACCATCGACACCAGTGCAGGATAATCTAGCAGCTACCTGCCTAGGTGTTACGTGGCCAGGGGACCTGACCCACGCCCATGCAGCTGTGACTGTGTCCCTATATTCCCCCCCCCCCTGTGAACGGCCTCTGCACCTGCAATCACATGGCTGCAATCTGGTCCCCCTGGCCCAAAGCCCTGTGCACCCTTGCACACCCGCACCATGCCTCCCATGTCCCCTGCTACCTGTAGCGTGTCCTGGGGCCGCAGGGACAGCTGCATGGGTGACCCACTGAGCACACCCACCAACCACCTCCGCTGCACCTGCACCCCATTCTGGACACCAGCACCAATGATCTATCGCATAGTAACCTCACTATGGCCTTTCATTCACCTCGCTCACACCACCTCTTACTCTACACCCCACGCCCGGTCACAGCTACCAGCAGACATATGTACCCTTGCTGTCTGCTGTGTGATTGGCGTGTTACCATGGGTGTGTTCCGTGCACCTGATGGGGATTCCCCCCCTCGGCGGCCCGCCAGCACGTCTCCCCCTCTTGGACCACCTGGCAGCCATGGGCCTTGTGGCGCTCCAGGGCTCCTCCGTGGGACGGCCCCACCCCCTGTGCCCCTGCAATGACCCAGTGCAATCCCTGGCCAGGGTGCATCTGGCCCAGCCTTGCTTCAATCACATCGCTTGAAGGCCATGGCAATGTGCAGCTGTGTCCCATCAAGATATGGTGCATGGAGTTTCTCATTAGCTCCCTGCTAGAGGCAGCCGTGGCCTTGCTGATCTATCATTGCTACCGCTGGAATGCACCTGCCAGGTGTGTGGGGCAGGGATTCACAGGGCCTTGCAGCCATCCCACTATCAGCTGGGAATGGCCAAAGCCCGGCTAGTGCTGCACAGATTCACACGCCTCGCTCAGGCACAGCCACTCTCCATAGGATTCCTGTGCAAGCCGCGGAGCAGCCCTTGGAACGATCATGGCTGGGTGCGGAACAGGTCACGAGGCCGGCAGTGGTGCAGGGGAGGAGTGGTCGCCTTGTGCCAACATGATGTTGGGAACGCTGTGGCAGAGCCGCAATGTCCAGCTGCTGATGAGCGACCCCCTGTCGGTGACGGATGGCTTCGATCTCCTGTTGCGGTACATGTGGGTGATGGGCCATCCATTCGGGGGTCCAACTTGCAGGAGGCATGCTGGGGAGCTCGGCTTCACCCTCCTTCAACAGCCTCTTTGGGACCAACCAGCCGCAGTTGTGCCCTAGACCACACCAGAGATCACAGCTGTCCGCCGGGTGGCTGCATGTCCGGAGTATGGGCTGACCCTCCAGGCTGGGGGTCCCCATGTTGCTACTGACTACACCAGCATCCTACTGCATGCCCGTGGCGTCTCCTGCCCATGATCAGACTGCCAGGCGCTTCTTGGGGAGGGGGATCTGCTACCCACCAATGTTGGAGGACCCCTGCTGACTGGGACCCCAACGACATGTGAACCTGGCACCCTCCGATCGGTGATGAACCTATGACTTGTGAAGGCTGCCACTGCCACAGGGAACCACCTCTTGCCCCGTTTCATGGTGGATGCACATATGCATTCCTGGGGATTCCGCCGGGGCCTATTCGTCTGGAAGGGTCTGTTCCCGGCCCAGCGGTTTCAGGGGCACCCTCCAGCCTCTCCATGAGCAAGGTGTCCTGTACAACCCCTCCATTACATTGTTGTTGCTGTGCCTGTGCTGTGGGCCGCCCCGACCTTCACCCCCCTTGCTCCAGGCCACGGTACTGTGTAACCCGGTGTTAGGCTGGCCTGTCAGCCAGACCCCATTGCTGCTTCCCTTCACTCTGGCCCCCATAGCCCTGTAGTGTTTCAGACCACTTCCTTCCCTCCCTCTGGGGGTGGCTGCAATGGGGCCCCTGCATGCTGGTTGTGGGGAACGGACATGAGCCCCTCAGTGCCCCTTCGCTGGCCTGTGTTTGACAGTTCGCCCTCTTTCACCCCATCATTAATAAAGTCTGTGCCTTTGCCTGTACCATCTTGGGTGCATTCGTGTCTGTGTGTGACGCCACATGCCCCTCCCCTGGCTGCAGCCCTGTCCTTGTGTGTGGGTTCCTGTGATGGGGGTCCCTGCAGTTTCTGCTCTAGATGACTGGGGCTGTTGGGTGTCATACAGTGGTACGTGATGGCTTCTCCTGTGGGCTCCATGATGGCTTGTGGGTTTGCCCCTGTAGGTGGTGTGGGCCCAATGCATCCTGTTGTGAGCGCTGTCCTTCATGTTCCGGTGGCTACCTGCTGTCCTCCTTCCATGTGCAGTCACCCTTCCTGTGGCCTACCTCCTGCTTCTCCCTGTGGTGGTGTTGCGTGCTGCCTTGGTGGCTTAGCTGGGCCATCGTGGTGTGCATTTCGCAACTGTGTGCTGCTGATGTCCCGTGGCGGTGCTCTCTGTTGTACCCCCAGATCTGGGGGGGGCGGTCAGCGGGCCCCAACCCCTCCCTAGTGGCTGGTGTTGCCCTGGGGGCCTTTGCACTCATGTACGGGCTATCTGGTGGGGGATACCCATTGATTGGCCACCCCGCCTGGACTGCCCCACCTTCCACCACTCCTGGCACCCCCCGTTGGTTGCCACTATTTGCACTGTAGGTGGTGGATGGGCAACAGACGGGATGGGCAGCTGACCATGAGTGTGAGTTGCGTACAGGCCTGTTGTTGGCCGCCCATGGTCATGTGAGCGGGTGGGGTGCTGGCTTGGGTGTACCTGTCCACTGCATGGGTCATGCTTGCTGTGTGGTTACCAACCCCTGCTAACCCACTCCCTTTCCATGCACCCTCTCCCCTTCTCCCTCTCCCTTCTAGCTACTCTGGATGTATTCCTGGACATTCTCCGCCTGGCACAGATGGCTGGCCAGCTGCAGCGTGCGGCCTCAGATCTCCATGCGGGGACCCGCCTGTACGATGAGATCAGTGAGTGTGCTGCATGTGTGTGGTGCCCTCTCCCTGGGTGCCTGTTTGGTAGGGGTGGGGATATTGGTATTGGATAAATCCGATACACCCGATATTTACCGGTATCGGCATACCGGATTTTTAACATTGGCCACTTTACCAGTTTTTTTACATTGCAGTCATTAAAGTCAGTGGCCGTAATGTAAAAAAATCGGTAAAGCGGCCAATGTTCAAAACCTGGTATGCCGATATCGGTAAATCCAATACCGGGGAGATCCGATACCAGTAAATCCGGTATCCGGTATTCTCCCCGGTGTCCCACCCCCACTGTTCGGAGTTCCACAGTGTTGGGGCCCACTTTCCCATCCTGATGGCCCTTTCTCTCCATCCCTTAGTGCAGGCGATGATTGCCGAGTGGACCAGGGAGCAGGAGGAGGTTGTGCAGCAGCTGCTGCACCTCGTGGAGCAGGTGCACTGCCTGGACTGTGCCCAGGAGGATTGCTGGAGCCGGGTACAGGGCCGGTGTACCTATTGAGGCTGGGGTCCCAGGGAACCACTCTCCGCTGTCGCCCTATCTCCCTTGGACCTTTCCCATGTTCCACGCCCTTCCCTCTTGTATTAAAGTTGCTTTGCCCCCTTCCTCAGGTGTGTGTCTTGTTCCTCTATGTGGTCTGGTCTCTTGCGTGGGCACCTCTTGGTGGTTGTGGCACTGTTGCCTGGCAGGGACTGGTTATCCCATGCCCCTTTCCCCTCCTGGCATATGTGCAGCTGCTCTTCCATATCCTTTGGGGGTCCCCCTGCTGTCCCTGGCCTGGGTTGTATGCGGCCACTCGGCCACCTGTCTTGGTTCCCTTCTGTGCCCCACTGGCCCAGTCTCTGTCCCCCTCATTCCCCCCTGGTGCCTTTGGTCTGGGGTCCGTCCCCTTGGCTGCTGTCATCAGTTCCCTGCCCCCTCACAGCATTTGTGATGGGCCGCACGGATCCGTTGTTGGTGTGGGGATACCTACAGTGGTTTTGCTGCCGGTTGGTGTGATCTGGGTCCCCCGCTTCACCCGCCATTCCCTGCTAGCCCAGCTGCGCTGTGGGTTTCCGTTCCTGCCAGCATGCCTGCATGTGTCCGGTTCCTGGCTCCTTGTCCGGGGGCTGTGGGATTGTGTGTGTGTGTGCATGGGTGGGTGTGGTGGGGTCCCCTGCTGCATCCGGCCTCTGCCTACTCGCCTGTGCCCCTTTCCACCCCACCCCCCTGCTGAGGTTTTCCCGCCTCCTTGGCCATGTTGCCCTTCCCTGTGTGGTTGTGTGCATGGTTGTGTGTGGGTGGTGTCTGGTGGGCGGAGGGGCCATGATGCCCAACTGTCTGGGCCTGTCGCGGGGCTGGTTGGGGTCTGCTACTGTGTGTCTCCTGTCATCCCAGATCCTTCCTACCCCACCCACACAGGGTCTGGTGATTAGTGGGCAGAGCTGCGTGCCATGGCTTCGTTTGCGCTCAGTCGGCCATGTTGTGCCATCATTGTGCTGGTTGGGCCGTCCCCGTTGTTCGGTGTCTCATGTGTCCGTGTAACTGTCATGGGTGTTTGCTCGGTGTTTGGGTGGGTGTTTGGCTGCTGGGTGTGTGCTGGCCCCTCCCCTTCCATCCCCACAACCCCACGGCACTGTCTGTGTAAACGTCCCCCGGTTCGGTGCCACTGAGTGTTCGCCGGGTGTGCTCACCCACCTATCTCCACCCACCAGGCCTGCCGCAGCATGCATGTAAAAAAGATCTAATATCGGTGACTAAAATAGGTACTCACACAATCCTTTTTTGGAGGGCATTCCATTCAGTTTCTTCAATTTTGGGGTGGGGGTGGGGTATTCTATTTGATTTTTTTCTGTTTTCCATTTTATTTTCAGTTCAGCTATTTCAGCCATTTTGGTATTTGTTATGTCATTTTTGGCAATTGTGCATGTGCAACGGTGCTAATATTGCTGAAATGTTGTAACCAAAATGGTTGAAATACTGAAACTACTGAAGAAAACTATATATATGAAAAATAACAACCTGAAATAACCAAAATGGATATCTAGCAGAGCCTAAACAGATATTCGTTATTGCACAAACCATCATTTTCAGTCTGGCATGGTATATTCAATGGGTTTGCTAATTTGGGGGGAGTACTTATGTCAGCTGTAGTTAAGCTGGGATGAGGTTGGTAGCTCTGACTATAAATTATAAGCGGAAGTCAAGGACCAAATGTTTGTAAGTTTCAAAGTTCCTCACGTGTCTAAATTATCTTGGTAGGCAATGGACTTGGGTATCCAAGTTAATTAAGCTCTTATGAAAAGTTTATACATGGGTTCCTGATTCCCATTAATTGTAGCATCTGGGCACCAAACACTGACCCTTTTTACATGGGCAGTGGTGGGTGGGGGGATGGGTGTGCTGCTGCAGAGAGTAGAGGGGTGGGTGTGCAGTGTGCACCCGTTTCCATGGGTGCACACCCATCTCTATACACCTCCACCTAGGGAGCCTCCTCTGGTTTCCCAGATGGCTCCATAGGTGAGTGATGGGTGGAGGTGTGTGTCAAGTCAAGTCAACTTTTATTTACATCCCGCTCTCTCTTGCCTATGGCGACTCGAGGCGGCTAACAACAAAAGTAGAAGACATCCAGAAAACAGTAACAATTATAACTTCAGCACAAACAACACAACCTCAATGACCCCTCAATTAACACAACAACATACCATTTCATATAATACCATTTCATTTTTAACCATACCCTCCCTGTCCCTCACACAATCCAATATAATTTATTTATTTATTTAATATATTTATATCCCGCCCCTCCGGCGGCTAACAAATTTCAATTAAAATAATTTTAAAAATATTAAAACAATCATAAAAATCTTAAAAATTCCTCCCTGAAAGGAATGAACGGAACCACTCAAGAATGGTCCCATCCAGCCTCCCCAGGTCATGCAGCCATCTCAACAACAGCCCATGGTCCACGGTATCAAAAGCGGCCGAGAGATCTAGCAGGACAAGAAATGTTGAACATCCTGCATCTATCTCTCGGCGGAGATCGTCGACCAAGGCCACCAACGCCGTCTCAATTCCATAGCCGGGGCGGAACCCAGATTGAAAAGGGTCCAGGAAACCAATGCTATCTAGATGTGCCTGGAGCTGGATTGCCACCGCCCATTCAATAACCTTTCCTAAAAAGGGAAGGTTAGAGACAGGTTGGTAGCTGGCGAGTGCGTCCACGTCCAGCGATGTTTTTTTCAGCAGGGGGTGCACCACAACCTCCTTGAGGCTGGGTGACAACCTCCCTTGCTGCAAGGACGCGTTAACCACCCTCGCCAGCACCGTCCCCAACATCTCCCTGGAGGCTTTCACCAGCCAGGACGGGCACAGATCAAGTTCACAACAGGTGGCTCTCACAGACCCCAAGACATCCACCGCATCGGCTGGTGTCACTTCCTGAAACTCGCCCCACAAAGATGGACCAGACGGGGCCTCCATCACCTCACACTCTCTACCTACTGCCTCTAATCCAGTGTCAAAGTCGCTCTGAATCCGAGTGATCTTGTCTGCGAAGTAGGTGACAAACTCCTCACAGCGGGCCTGGGACACATCCCCGTCCAGGCGGAGAGAGGCCAGACTAACCAACCCCCGCACCACCCGAAACAGCTCTGCCGGGCGTGACTTCGCAGACGCTATGAGGACAGCCTCAACATAGGACCGCAAATGGACCCTATGGAGAAGTCGGTCGGAGTCAGATCAACACATCAATAATATTACAACATATCATAATCACACCAGTCCTTCCACATGCTCCATCCCTGCTGCCACCAGGGAAGGAGCCCATCACGTCGGGAGCGCGCACGCACCCCCACCCACCGTCTGTGCTGTTCGCATGGACAAACACCCATCCCCCACTCACTGCCACGGCGTGTACACGGATGCCCCCCGCATTGAACACCCTCCCACACACCCAGCGGGGTGTGGGGGTGTGTACAAATGGCCACTCTTGGGTGCCTTGATAACCTAGACCATAAGATGCATTTTAATGAATTTGAATGGGGTGTGGGGGACGGAGGGGGGGGGGGGCTCAATGCCCTCCAGAATCCAGATCCATTGGAGTGGAAAACCAGGCCTTGGATACTCGGTCCAATCCAGTTTTTTTTAACACTCCTATCACCGTGGCATCTGGTAGCTCAGAAATGGTAGGGCAAGCAGCAGCTTTCAGAATTGACAGTGGCTTTGACAGAAGATGAGGCATCATTTTTAAACCAAGGGCATGGTTTTAATTTTCTTTTAGATCCATAAAAAAGGAAAGAAGGAAGGAAGATTTATGACCTCAAATTCTCCTCCGTGAGGTTTATAAATAGCATTTATCAGGTGTCGGGCACATGGTGGCTTTCGGGGAGTGCCAAATCGTGATCAAAAGCAACCTTCAACCCTTCCACCTCCTTTCAACATGTCTAATCTCCTGATTTGATCTATAAATGGACACATTAACCTCTCTGGTTCAAACTGGAGATTCATTTTGGGATTTCACTGTCTGAAGCCCTTGAAATGAGCCCCTAGCTTCTGTGTGCCAGGCCTAACTCCCTCCTTCTTTGATGTGCCCTCTTTTTTTTTTTCTTTCCCTGGGAGGCTTAGATTATCACATTACTGGGATAGGGAGGGATCTGGCTAGATTTCCATTAAACTAGGAAGGAAGGAACCCCCATTTCCACAGGGTTTTATAGAGTCCCTTCATTAAATGTTTGCTCCAGGGTGAAATAAAGCAGACAGGAGCTCATCCTGAGAACGGATTGCCTTTTCAAATAGATATGCATTTCGGCAGGAACAAGAACAAAGTCTACTGAATCTAGACGCAGGCAGGGTGAGCAAGCATATGGACCAGTCACTGCACATAAACAGAGACACATGTGTTAAATATAAAGGCCACCTCTCCTATAAAATCCTTAATAAAGAATAAACAGTGCAAAAAAATGAGTTATTTCGTATAGAAAAGGAGAAGAAAGAAGCCTTTCATATAATATCTCCCTCTCCCTCTCTCTCTCTCTCTCACACACACACACACCACCACCACCACAAATACACACACACTGGGTACAGTCACGCAATACATTTACTGTGCCCTGGCTCTGGGCAACCTTACCATACGATACAGTACATCGTATGCCCGGCAGTTGCCAGATGTTCCCCCGCCACTGCTACGCACAGCATCCTCAAAAAAAAGCAGTACGTAGCAGCCTTACTCAAAGTACGGTAAGGCTGTCCGAGGCATGGTAGTGTGTTGCCGCTCATGTGCCCTGTTCGTGTCTGCCCCGCTGCGTAACAAGGTCCGCTACAGGACTTTGAGGGGTGGGTGCTAGCTCCAGTCCCACGTGGCCACATCACAACTGGGGTGGGATAGTGGGTGGGCTGGGGGAGAGGGCTTGGGGAAGGCCAGCACCCGCCCTAGGGCATGGCCAACAGTGGCCCACCTGCCCAGCTTCCACATTGGTGGGGGGCAGGGGGGAGTGACTGTCTGCCCTGCTCCCCATGCTGACCCCAATGTGTGGCTATAGCAAATGCCCACCATGGGCTGTATGGTGATCAAGCCCACTACAGTTCATGTGGAGGCACTCACTCACTCACTCACAAATACAGACACAGACTCATAAATACGAAATCACACAAATACAGACATACACTCATAAATACATAACTACACAAGTACAGACATAGGCAGATATGTACATATGTAAATCCCAGCAGGCGATGGAGCTGCAAACACGTGAGCTGGCTGGCTATGGCCAGTGTTGGCCCGCCTCAGCAGTCCTTGGCCTAGGCTGTGGGTCTGGAATCTTCTGGGGAACCACATCCAGGCTAGCCACCTACCCAGGCTGAAGCAGCGGCAGCCCCACATCTGGTGGGCTGGCAATAAATGTGATGGTAGGTCTCTGGCCCGCCGTTTATTTTCAGCCAAAGTTTCATGCTGGCGTAAATCTAGAGTGAATAAATCTACACTGCTGTGAAGTCAGAATAATGCCCCAACATTTTAAGCTAGGAGTTTGTGTAACCTGAGCAAGGAAGTTATCAGACGCTATTTATCCTTCACCGATAAAACCTCAAAATGAAAGAGCGACAAAGGGTCCGATTGCCATTTTCCTGGGTAACATGAGCACAGAGGGGCTTAGCAGGATTTAGGAGGCCTTGCTAGGATCAATGGCTTTTACAAAAAGGGTTCCAGAGGTGATGATAACACGCCTCTCCCTTCAGCCCCAGTTTGATTCGGCTCTGGTTTGCTGTGGGAGAGCCATGAATGAAAACGTGCTAGACATTTTCAAACAGTGGACGATCTAGCCCCAATTCTCATCTCAGTGGGTGGAAACAAAGGAGACATTAGCTACTGACAAGTTTTTTCACGTGTGTGTTAAACATGCAAGACCCTTGTCAGTAGTTAAGGTTTTAGACAAACAGTTCGGTTGCTACCCAAAGAGCTGTCAGGATGGCGGTGAGTCTGGTTCGAAGCCATGGTGACGAGGTCCCCTAACTGGCTTCACAGCAACTACACTTAGTGTTCTGCACTCACAGTGTGACCCCCATCACCTGGGCTCACTCGGTCAGTAGGGAATTGTGTAGCAGCTACGTAGACGGGATGTATCTCAAAAATATTACCACCAAACAAACATGACAATACCCACTCACGAGTGGGTATTGTCACATTTGTTTACAGTCACTGAGGGTGTTTTTAAATGAGAGTGGCGGGAGGGTGTGTGTGTCTGTGGCCGCAGAGTGGGATGGGCATGGGGCGCCGACACACGGGAAGTACTGGGGAGGGCGTCAGACAGGTGGCTCCCGGTCTGGCTGCAACACTATGAAAATAAGCACTTCGGAGACACTGAGTGGAGAATGAATTAACCCTGTAAACAGGTAGAGACAACGACAATCTCCTGCACGTGCTATATCACCTGTCGCCACCATCTCCTCTGCTGGATCTGTGTTGCCTAGGGTGAAATTTTGGGAAGGGAGTAGGCTGGGAAGGCAGGTATTGTGTAAGGTGAGAGAAGATGAGGAGAGGGGAGGAAGTGACAGAGCCTGATTCCGCTGCGACTGATTTTCTGTTAGCGGAAGACCTTTCCCCAAGCTGTGATGTCAACTTGGAACTGCCGCTGCAACTTAAGATAGGTAGGCATGTGTTATATATTTCTTTTTTATACTATAGTCTGCCAAGAAATGTTCAGTTTCTTTTTAAAAATAAATAAACTGGGAAACGTAATTTCAAAAGACTCAGAGCCTTTCTTTCTTTCTTTCTTTCTTCTGATTAGAAGGAGGAATCAAGGAGGAAAGAGGTAAAAAGAGCTAGGGAAGAGTGGACAGCAAAGAAGAAAGCCAAAGTATGTGTGTGTTTGTTAGGGATGTGCGAACGCGGTTCGGATGTTTGGAGTTCGGGCCGAACTCCGCCTGTTCGGACGACTGAACCAAACGTCCGAACTGAATGTTCAAATGGCCAAACAGTTCGAAAAAGTTTGGATGAGTTCGGGGGCGGAAAAAATGTGACTTTGGGCGGGAAAACGTGTCTGGAAGGGGGAGGCAGCTGAGGAGCAGACTTCCTGGCGCCAGGGGTGGAGACCAGGGGTGGTTTCAGGGCCAAATGATACCGATACTGAAAAAAACCTAATTATTTTGGTATCGGTATCGATAGTGCTATTTTTGGATGTTTGGCTGAGTTCGGCTGAACCGAACTCCACTGAACCGAACAACTGAACCCAATCTTGGGTTTCGAACCGAACAACCAAACATCCAAACATCCGAAATGTGTTCTGTTCGCACATCCCTAGTGTTTGTGGCTGACAGACCCAATATATTTATCTTCTAATAAAGCCCAATAACTTGATCCTGTGTTGCCTTTCAAGTGATTATCTCTCTCCATTCTTGGAATGAACATGGGCCCACCTCCAAAAAGCTCCCACCTTAGATTGCCACAAAGATGTGTCACGGAAAGGGTCAAAGGTGGCCATTTGTTTCCTAAGCATATAGAAGTAAAGGTCCACTGGTTGCGTGATGGGGATGAAATCAGAACAGACACTAAGCTTCTGGGAATGGCTCAAATTAGCCCTGCCAAGAGCCGGAACATTAAAGTAAGCCCCAGATGGTCCAGCTTTGGAGGTAAGTGATTAGCCACTGATTTAGGAGATGAGAGGAACAGTGATTAAATAATGCACAAAACCCAATTGTCAGACTCTGTCTCCAGAGACTCACTCTCTGGGTCTACCAGAGTTACTTCTAAAAGCCACAGGGGGGAAATCTGAGAGGATATAGTAATTTCCCATACATCATGATGGACCAATAGAAAGCCAGTCTTCTGCTGTTTTTGTTTGTATGTTTGTTTATTTCCTGACAAATTTACGTTTAGAGAATATACAGTGGGCCCAATTCATGCCTCATGCACGTACTGAATGCATGTGTTGTGCCATGTGTGCACCAACATGAGGTGTGCAAGGCTTGTGCCACCTGTGCACAATGCTTGCGCATGTGTACTTTGTACACAGAGCATTTAGGAAGCAAGGATTGAGCCCATTGTGTGAATTCAAATCTTTCTTTTCTTTTCTTTCTACCACAAACCCACAAACTGTTGTGGGTGCAGAATGCATATCCATCTATCCCATGCTCATCTCAATACTTGTAAAGTCAATCAACATCCTCCAGAAACATCAATATCTGCGGGGAACCATTGCATGTTTAGGTTAAAAATAGCACATTCCAATCTTTTCCAAGTGGTTCCAGCCTTTTTATGCATGGACTTTCTTTGAAACATGCTGCACCTCTGCTAGAAAAAGTGGTTCCTTTTAGTCATGCTTTTGGGAAAATATACATTTGTCCCCACATCCAGTGCATTCAGATGTGAAACTGGGAGAAGGTGGAAGGGCAAAGTGCAGAATGAATGGGAATGAATGCCAGCATTTGACACTCCAACGGTTCAGTCAGAAAGTGAAGCAAAGTGTTTCCTGAGCTGCATAAACTGAAATTGTGATATTTCCCCTTCCTTCTAGTGATTACAGAAATTTTTTTGACATCGCCCCATTCTGTTGGCGTGCCTGAATGCCCATTAAAGTCATTGGGAGCCTTTCCATTCATGTCATTGATTTTTTTCTTCGTTCCTTAGACCTTTGAGCTCTTTGCAAATCAATGAGAGTTTTGCCTTTAATTTTAATGGAGACAAAATTGGCCCATAGTTCTTTTAAGAGACATATCTGAGAACATGTGTCTTGCTTGGTTGGTACAGAAGGGGATGGTTGTGCTGTTTGAACTTCAGGTTGGGTTCCTTTAGAGCAGAATTACCAATTAGTTCTGAAATGAACGTTGACATTGAGCTTTGAATTCATAATTGAATCTGCCATGTTCGAATTTGCAAATTCCTATCAAATTTTAACTCTGGATTAACCAAATAGGTGCTTAATCCAAAAAAGAGTAGCTAGGGTTACGTCTGGTTACACTCCTAGAACCATAGCATTCAAAAGCTAGATGGGTCTCAAGGTTCATCTAGTCCAGCCGAGCCCACCTTATACCTCACCCATCCCTGATGGATATTTGTCCAACATTTTCCCCCCATAAAAATCTCTTTTGAAGGAGAATTCCACAGCTTCCTTGTGCAACATGTTCCATTGCCCAGCAGTTCTGACAGTTAGGAAGGTTTCCCTATTATTTATTCAAAATCTGCTTTCCTGCAACTTAAATCTGCTGCCTCTTGTCCTGCCATCAGGGGGCAATGGAAAACAATTGTTCTCTATCTGCTTTATGACAGCCTTTAAATGCTTGAAAATGGTTGTTATGCCCTCCCATAATCAACTCTTATACTCCCTTCCTACAACAGAGTTTCCCAAACTATGGGTTGAGAAAGCCAAGTGGGGTCATGATCCTAACTAATATTTCATAACTGCTGTTACTTATATAGCACCAACAATGTACCTCTGAACAGTTTATAAGTAGGGACAAGTCCCTGCAACCAAGGGGCTTACAATCTAGGATGGGAAATGAGACACAGGGGTACATACATTCCCATTTTACAGATGGAGAAATGAGGCTGAGTGACAGAGACTTGTCCAAGGCCACTCAGTGAGTTCACAGCTAAGCTGGGATTTGAACCCTTCTTTCCCAGCTCCACAGCTAGTACCTTATCCGCTAGGCTATGCTGGTGTTTTTATTGTGAGCAGGAGACGTGAAATTGTATTTAAGTCTCAAAATTGAGACACACATGTTAAAAAAAACTTGGAAAGCACTGTCCGACAGACATCAGGTTTTGTTGACTCAGACAACCCCACGGCACTGTAAGTCCCATATGCACCGGTGGGACTTAGTGTAACATATTCATAATGCGTGTAGATCTGTCTCACTCCACTTACTTCAGCATAGTTACACCAGTTTGCACCAGTTGTGCATCAGGTCCAATAAAGTTACCCCAGCACATGAAGTCAGGATCAGGCCCCTTTCTATGAGAGATGGACAGAAAATAGCTGAGTCTGAGTTTTTTCCTTTTGGCATTCTCCCATTCACAGCTGACATTATACATGGACTGCACAATGTATTAAACATCTCCAATAAGGATTTAATAAGACAGTTTGGGGGTTGGGGGATGCTAATTAAATTGAGTTATTAAAAACATATGCACTGGGGTTTATCTAATGTGTTTGTTTTTTTCTTTTAAAAAGAAAAACTCTAGACTCAGGAAATCTCCCCCAAAAGCTGTTTTTGTATTTTTCTGAACTAACATGTCCTTCAAATGCACCCTGCTCTGAGTAAACAAACAAACAAACAAACAAACAAAGCTGAACTTTCATCCTAGCAGACTGTCTGCACCAAGGAAAATAAGCCTTTTAAACTGTCTTCCTTGCATTAGTCAAAGACAAGGGCAGAAAAGGAAAGAGCTTTTGCTGAACCCAGCCTCTGGCAGCCTCAGCGAGGCCCAGCACTCACGTTGAAATCCTGAATTCAAATCTGTCTCGGTGCTGTTGTTTCCAAAGCGATCATTGGGGTCAGAAAATCCTTTGGGGTCAGTCATTTTGGACTGTTGCTGTTCCCCTACTCAGCTCTGCTCCCAGTCAGAAGGCTCCCAACATCACAGAAATCACCTCAATGATGGTCCTTGTTTGGCTAGTACACTACCGTATTTTCAGGACAATAGCCCAGCTATTATTCCATTGCTTCTTGTAATGTCTTTCATTTTACCTGTATTTGTAATTCGAGCTGAAACGAGTATTCCACAAACTCTGGATAAACCTGTCAAATCAGAGGCATAGCTAGGGTAGAACGGGCCCTGGTGCAAAAGATGGAATGTGTGTTGGGGGGCCCCTTGACCTTTCTCCCAGCAGCAGGGGCCCCAGCTGCATCATGGAGGATGCAGCTAGGTCCCCAGGCTCGTGGGCCTAGTTTTAGTTGCACCACCCATGCCTATTATAGCTACATTCATGGGTCAGATGTACCCTGCTTGAACCAAAAACAGTGGTTCAAACAATAAGAGCCAGTGTGGTACAGTCGTTTAAGAGTGTAGTACTTGGAATAGGAGGCTGGGAGGTAGGAAGGCCCCTGGTTCAAGTCTCACCTTAGGCATGAACTTGCTGGGTTACCTTGGGCCAGTCACAGATCCATACCTCTCATGTGTCCTGAGTTAACCTGTAAGTAAGTTTCTGGAAGATAGGTCTATTAGCCAGACAGGATCAGGAAACATGATAGGAGCTGGGGGAAAACAACAGGGAATGGATCACCTGTTGGGTGCTTCTCCCAAGCCACCATGATTGGCCATTGTCAGAGACAGGATGCTGGGCTAGATGGACCATTGGCCTGACTCAGTATGGCACTTCTTTTGTTATCTGTCTGGCAGTCATGGAAAACTGCTGCAGAGTCTCTAGGAAGGGAGGTGTGAAAGATCTCAATTTGCAGGCCATCAATGGGACAAATCAAGGATTTTAAAGCAGGGATGTCCTGGAAAATCCAGGACACTTGAGAGGTGTGCACAGATCTCTCAGCCTAACCTATCTCACAGGGGTTTTGTGAGGATTATGAGTTGAATTAATTAGTTAGTTAATGTTAAAGTTAATAAGTTAAAGAATTGTAAACCACCCGAGCCTAAGGGGTGCACCTCCGGAGCACCTCTGGGGTGTGTGCTGCCCCCACATCCATCTAAAACACCCAACATCAACTGATTAATGGGTAAAGGCCATCACTCCTAGGACACAAAGGGGCAGTTGTGAGAAGGTTGTTTGTGTGGTGGGGGGAAATGCTGAAAGCTCTGAAGGGGTGACGGCAAAACTCACATCTTAATAAACATGCTCTAAAGGAGAGTCTCTGTCATCTCAACTTTCGGGTTCTGCTCCTGCTACTGGGTGAGATCTAAATGGAAGGAAAATGGCAGCCTGTTATCAAGAACATGGGGCATCTCAGCCAGAGAGGCACTGAAAATGGATATGGGGGATGAATTAGGGAACTGTCCATGGTACTTGCAAACCACTGGGCAATGTTGGCAGCCTCTTACCACTTCAGGTTGCAAACCTGTACCCATTGAAGTCAACAGCAAAACTCCCATTGACTTTAAATGATCAGATAACGATTCTGTAGAGTTAAAACAAGTACCTGAACAAATGGATATGCGAGTAACTGTTTAGGTCACTGATGTTATTTTAGGAATCCAATGACTAACTGAAAATGGAAATAATAGCTGTGAATAATAAATCTAACATCAGTTCCAGCTCTACTCTTCTGTATGATACAGTAGGGCTTTTCCTGGAATGTAAATGCCCCATTTGAGAGCAAAAGACATTAAAGTAAGTTGTGTCTCTCCAAGGCATGATGCTTTATAACATGAAATGCAGTCTAGCATTTTTCTCCTTTCCAGTCATCTTTTTGGAATTTGATCATGATCTTCCTGTGTGGGGGGTTGAACCCATTTGCTTTCGGAAGATATAGACAGCTGGCTCATGGAGGATCTGTTCCTTCTAAGTGAGGAGCAGCCTTGATTGCCACGGATGTCAGCGTAAGTTGAAATCACTCAATGCAATTTAGGCTGTGTGGCTGGGATCACTTATTCCATGGGACTACCCCAGAGCAAGTGGGTTGAGGATCACCGCTTGTGAGCACTTTGAGACATCACGCAAAAGCTCTGGTGCCCAAATGCTAGTCCATCAAGTAGTCTACAAGCGAGGTTTGTTTTGGGGCAACAGCAGCATTCTGGGGCAATCTTGTTAGGAAGGAGAAAACTACAGGGCAGCTTTGTGAGGGGGGGGGAAAGTGTAGAGTGGTTGAGGGCATAGAAGGGCACTGCATAGGAAAAGTACTAAAGGGTGGCCTTTAGCTTTCTTCCATGTTGTGCAGAGTTTTGTTTGCTCTCTCTCTGGGTGTTTTTAAAGAAGGTGCATCTACGCATGCCCCCCCCCCCAGTCTATGTGTCCAACTGCTTGTGTGACAGTGGTGCGTGCTCCCGTGACCCATGCAGTGGCCATTCATGGCCGTGCATGGAGAACTCCTGAAAAATCTGGTGCGCCTCGTGCGGGTCAGGGTGGCTGCCTCCATTGGTGGGGTCTCCATGCTGGGGCTGCTCATTTGAAGCGTTTCCCATGCATATTGCATGCTTGGGTACATTGCAGCTGTACCACTCCGAGGTCACGGAGCCCTCGTCCCATGGTGTTCATTTAAAACACACACTCTCTCTCTGTCTCTCTCTCTGTGTCCATATATAGATACACACACATTTTTTACAGGCAGCTTTGATGGATTTCCATATGACCACGTGCTCCCATTCATGCTTTCCATTCTCTTAAATATTTATAAAGGTTTCAAGAGCAGAAATAAAATGAAAAGCTCTTAGATTCAGAGCCAGCTAGGGGGAAAAAAAGTGCTTCTGTTCCTTGCCAGGCAATCTGGCATCAATCAAAGGCATTGGAAAGAGGCTATGTAAAGAAAAAGAGGAACTGATAACCCTTCCCCCCTCCCCCATCATCATTCACCGTTATTAATAACTTATCAGCATTGACAGGTCTGATGTCTCCCAGCTGTATTTGGGTTCATTTGACCGAAGATGAATTACCTGGCCTGGTTCTTTTCCGACCAGTGGGTGGGTGAATGAGGGAATCGTTTTATGCTGGATTAAAAATTAAAATAAGGGAAAAGGGGTAGAGTTTATTTTATCTTGTCGCCATGGAGGCTTTGAAGTACAATTTCCAAACGACTGACTACTTGGCAAAGGGTCTTTGAAAAAAAACTGCCATTTGCTCGAAGTCCATCCAGGTGTTCAACAGCACAAGAGTGGTAGTAGTCAATTTAGGGGGATGGATGCCTGAGCTGATTCACTAGTTCAACGATTTGAATAATGCATTGGTCACAGATTAAATTACAGTATGTGAAGAAATTATTTTAAAATGTAATTTTTAAAACAAAAATTGGAAATTTTTAAAATAAAAAACATAATGAAAATTAAGATGTAGTTTCAAAATTAAAAATAAAATAACAGCAAGCCAAAAAAATCACTTATTGGTGTTATATAAAACTGTACGGGGACTCTGTAATATTTTAGAACTTAATTGATTAATCTGTTCTTTGATTTAAAAAGTAACACAGCTAACTAAAAACTTTTATGCGTTGGCAGTCTTAAAGAATAGCAGAGATAGTAGAGGAAGGGGGGAGAGTGCTTCAGAGTAAACCTTTCTATATGATGAGAACATTCATTCAAAAATGCACGTAGCCTACGGATCTGGTCCCTACTGTTGAGTACACATTTCAACACTGAGTGCAGCTACACGAGATGCTGTGGGCAGGCGCCCACGTCTTGGGTAGCCTTAACCCACTCTGGGCAGCTGGGCCAGAGGATGCAGTGGCTTGTGTGCCCAGTGGTCACTAGATGTTCCCCCTGCCCTGGGCTGGGGCAAGCAGCTGGCAGCTCCGCAAGACATTCTCAGAAAAATTCCAAAGATGCGTTGCAGAGCAAACTCACTCCAATAGGGGCAAGGCTGCCCAAGGTATGCCTGTCCCTGTGCCTGGGTCCCTTCTGCCCACTGCACAGCGAGGCTTTGAGCGGTGGCCTCTGTCGTCCATTGCAAGGCAGCCACATCATGGCTGGGGGCAGGATTAAGGTCAGGCCAGGAGAGGGAGGCAGAGCAGGGCCGGGCTGGGCCCCTGCTTGTGCGGCTGGCATCTTGGCCAACCCCAGTCATAGCGGCGGCTCCAACAGCACTGCCCGGCTTCCCCACATGTGTTCGCCCAGCTCCCCGTGCTTGCCCCACAGTGTGGCCACTGCTCTTCGAAATCCTCCTAATACATCTTGTCCCTTTTCTGGGGTCAGGGGGTGGGGGCAGTAAGAGTTTATGTGGGGTGAGGGGAGGTATGGCTGGGGTGGGGGGAGGATTCAACATCTGGAGAGGCGGGAGAGACAATTAGTCTCTGTTCTCCTCTCTAATTCCCCCCATGACCGGGCATTTTTTTTGGGGGGGGGGGTTGGGGCTGTTGGGGCTGTGGGACTGAGGCTGATGCTGTTGAACGCAATGTCACGTAGTGGCAAATAAGTCAACGTCCATCCGGGACCTTATTGTAGATGGAGCCATCGATCTTGCATGCATAATGGACATGAAGACCTGCCTGGACGATGAGTTGGGGCTGATTTTGGCTGACCTGGTGCTGGCTGCGTACTCTGTGCAGCATCAGACTAGGTCTGGGGCTCAGGGTGGTGATGTAGCCATGATTTTTAAGGACTCATTGTCCTTCTGGAGGCTTCCGGTGCCAAATTGGGTGTGTCCATCTGGTGTTTGGCCAGGGATAGATTAGGGATCCTGCTGGTGTACCGAGCACTCCACTGCACCGCAGCCCCCTGACTGCTCTAACTGAGCTGGTCTCAGAGGTGGTGTTGCGGTCACCCAGACTTATTGTTTTGGGGGACTTTAATATTCATGCCAAGGCCAGCCTTTATGTGGCAGAGCAGGAGTTCATGGTCTCCACTGCAACCATAGGCCTATCCCAGGTAGTAGTGGACCCAACACATGAGAGGGGACACATGCTGGATTTTATTTTCTGGACTGGTCTGGAATCAGAGGTCCTATGATTGGGGGTATGGAAGCGACACCCTTGTCATGGTTGGATCATTACCTCCTGGAGGCTCAGATCCTGGCACACATATGCGTCCGTTGGGATACTGGACCTATTAGACTTGTCCACCCCCAGAGACTCATGGATTCAACTGGTTTCCAGAACTTTCTGGAGGAGTTTCCCACAGACCTCGACGACCGCTCTGTCAGTGACCTCATCGCATTATGAAATAACACGTTGATGGAGACCATCAACACGGCAGCTCCTAAGTGTCCGCTCCCACTGCTGTGTTAACACAGGTCCCCATGGTACACAGAGGGCCTGAGGTGGCAGAAGCGGGAGGGTAGGTGGTAAGAGCACAGGTGGCGCTGAACTTGAGCTGAATCTGACCGATTGTGGCATAGATCATTTTTGAAAGACTATGCTGTGGCTGTGATGGCAGCGAAGGTTTTCTTTGCTGCCATTATAGCATCTGCAAAGTCACGTCCAACAGAGCTTTTCTGGGTGGTGAGGGGTTTGGTCAGTCCAGCCTGTCTCATCCAGGAACTGGAGGAGTACAGTGGCTGCTGTGACATTTTTATTGAATACTTTGCAGATAAAATCGCTCGTATTTGGCGTGCAAAATCAGAACTGGCGGTTATGGAAGCCCAGCCTTGTCCTTTTTTTTTGTTGATCAGTTTCAGTTGTTGTCCCCCACCAATGCAGAGGAGGTGCTGGGGACTGTGTGCAAGCCACAAATTGTGAATTAGATCCATGCCCGTCCTGGATGGTGAAAGCCAGCTGGGAGACATTGGGACCATTGCTGACTGGGGTGATCAACGCCTCCCTTTGGGAGGGCAGACAATTAAGGCAACAATTTTTTAGCTGGACACTGATTCCCTTGTCAGCTATTGGCCTATCTTAACCTTCCTTTTTTAGGAAAGGTTATTGAATGGGCGGTGACTGGTCAGTTCCACTACTGGATGCTATTGGATTCCTGGACCCTTTTCAGTTTGGTTTCTGTCCTGGGCATGGCACAGAGACTGTGCTTGTGGCCTTGGTTGATGACCTTCGCCTGGAGTTAGATCGGGAAAATTCTACCCTGTTGATTTTATTAGAACTTTCAGTGGCTTTTGATACTATTGATCATGAGGTGTTGTTGATTTGCTTGCAGGACCTGGCTGGAATGGGCAGGACTGCTCTTGAGTGGTTCTTTTCTTTCTTGGCTGGGAGGTCTCAGCCGGTGGTATTGGGCGATTGCTCATCTTCTCCTTGGGATCCATTCTGTCCCCCCTCTTGTTCAATGCATATATGCAGCTGCTGGACGAGGTCATTTGGATGTTTGGGGTGCGTGCCATCAGTATGCTGATGACACCCAGCTCAACTTCTCCTTTTCATACAAGTCAGGTCCGGCAGTCTCGGTGCTTACTCGTTGCCTGGCTGCTGTGGGGAACTGGATGAGGGCAAGTCGACTGAATCTGAATCCTGACAAGACTGAGGTGATGATGGTTGGCTGGTCTTGTGCCCTGGAGGGGACTGAGACTCTTCTTATTGATGGGGTTCAGCTTTTTCTCATTGATTGGGTTCGGAGTCTCAGAGCGCTTCTGGATCCTTTACTGCGCCTGGATTGCCTGGTTGCAGCGGTGGCCAGGAGCGCTTTTCACCAACTCCATCTGGTGAGGAGGCTGCGGTCTTCTCTTTCGGACTCGGATCTGGCCACTGTTGTCTATGCTTTCATCACCTCGAGGCTTGACTACTGCAATGCACTCTACATGGGGCTGCCCTTGGTAATGGTTCAGAGGCTGCAGCTAGCACAGAATGAGGCAACTCACCTCCTTACAGGGATGCATCACCACGAGCAGATAACACCAGTGCTCCATTCGCTACACTGGCTGCCGATAGTCTTCCAGGCCCAATTCAAGGTGCTGGTGATGACCTTTAAGACCTAAACAGCCTAGGCCCCATCTAGCTGAGGGATCACCTGGCTCCCCATGTCTCGTCATGGCCTCTGCAATCGGCTGGGCGTGCCTTCCTGAAGACTCCGGTTTTTTGCCAAGTGTAACTATGAGGAGGACATTCTCTGGCATCACACCTTTGCTATGGAACTCCCTCCCCCAGGAAGTCAGCCTGTGTTCAAGCCTGGTGGCCTTATGGAGGCAATGTAAGACCATTTTGTTCTGTTGTGCTTTTGGTAGTGGGGACTGAATTTGGGGAGGGGGGTGATGAAAGGGGAGGATAGGATGGGGGGATTGGGGTGGGTTGCCAGGTATTTGGTCGGGAGGGATAAGGTGGGATGGGATGGGTGGGAGGTGTAGGGGTGGACTGGGTAGGGTATTAATGTCTTTTGTTTATTTTAATGGTTTTATTCTGTTTCTGTGATTGTTTTTATGATTGTAAGCTGCCCTGAGCCTTTGTAGGAAGGGTGGCATAGAAATATAAATAAATAAATAAATAAATGTCTGGAAACCCTGGTGCAGCTTGCCCTCATCACCATTTCTTTTCCCTGAGCGTATTTCTTCAGCCCCTTTGCTCCTTTCCTGAGGACATTTCTTTAACCTATCCCCTCTCCCTCCCTGCTGTGAGCATGTCCCATCACTGCCCACGCTCCTGCAAGCCCTCTCAGCCCCTAGTTGACCTACTGGTGTTTACTAATACAAACCTTTCCTATGGAAAGAAAAAGGTCCCCCCCACCCCTGAGCTAGGGTAGTGCTTCTCAACCTTTTTTGAACCGTGCCTTTGATGGTGTAGCAAGACTGCGATGTGCCCAGGCTCATTATGAACCTCCCTAAGGGCAAGAGTGGAGGACAAACCTTACCCTCAAAGACAATGCTGCCCTAGTAGCTCCCAGCTGGTGCCCCACCCCAACCAGGAGTGGCGGCAACCCTGCCAGGAAGGATATTTTAAGAGGGGGTGGAGGTGGGGCCAGCACTCCATCCCCACCCACTCTGTGAACGTCCTTCTTGGCAAGTGGCCTGAGTGCCAATAAGAAATCTTCAGAGTGGGTAGAGGTGATGTGTGGGCCTCGCTCCCTCCCACAATGATAATTTCTTAGCATTCCTCATCTCTTTTGGAAATGGCCTCTCAGAGTCCAGGGCCTGGGCTCAACTGGTAGCTGTGCCCCTGCACGTCCCTCATTTCCGCTCATCTGTGGTAGTTGAAGCACCTACCCCCACGACCACACACATACATCTTCACCCCTATCTTCCCCCCCTTCCCATTCTCTTTTTTCTCCCCTTCCCACTCCCTTGGTCTTTGACTCTCTCACCTTGCTGCCACCTCATTATTTTGGAGATTCCCTGTAGCTCAGTGGGTGTGTAGAGCTAGGTGTTGGCCAGCTTGGATCCTTCATGTGCTCTCCCTGCCCCCCCCCAGTTTGAGAAAGCAGCTCCAAGTGTGAGATGATGGGAAGCAATGCGTGGAGAAGCAGGGGGAAGGCAGGCTCTTACCCTCCCTCTCTCACTTCCGTTCCCAGAGACCCTGATGTATACAATGTGAAGACAGAACAGACAGACTTTCAGCTGTTGGTGCTGCTGGCAGATGTCTCTGTACCAAGCACGTCTCTCCTTCCTCCACAGTCTTGTTTATGCCCCTGTCTAAACAATCTTCCCTCCTTTCTACCCTTTATTGGTTCCTTTTAGTTTGGACCGTCAACCTTAGGGAAGCAGAGGGAGGGAGGAATCTGTGGTTTGAAGAATGGCCCCTCCAAGGGCACGCATGGTCATCGTATAGCTGACTAATATACGCGTTATGACTCTGTAGTTTTCCCAAGGAACCACAGACAAAGAACAAACTGCCCATCATGCTCTACATTGAATCATTGCCCTCTGAGACCAGTGGGATGCAAAATGAAACTTTCACGTGAAATGCTAACCCTGGGGTAATCTCAGGAAAAGCTAGGTGATCTTGGGGTAGAAGCATTGATTCTTAGCATTTTTAGGGTTCTGTTCCTGATGGGATCTCCTTCTAATGCAGGGCACCCTGCGGGTCTCTGTATGCTATGACAGGGTTCTGTTTGGATATGCCTAAAGACACCCTTTTCTTTGGGTTACCCGTAAACTGATTCTAGGGTGTTCATGGGCATAAAGCACTATATCTGGGCCTTTCTCACACAGGCGCTCCACGTGTGCAGTGGGGGTGGGGTGGGGTGGGGAGGGCACCCATGCGAACACCACGGCAGGTGCAGGGGGGATGGAGGTGCGCCTGCGGTGGGTGGGGGTGCATGTGTGCTCCCACGCTCCACCCATCACCCATGACGGTTGCTCCATGCGTGGAGATGGGTGTGTGCCTATGGGAATGACTGCACATTCATCTCCACTCACCATGGGTGCACACCCAGCCCCCCACTCACCGCGGTCTGTTTGAAAAGGGACTCGGATGCAGTGGTAAGCTACCCCCTTGCACCTGATACAGCTGCTGAGGAGTTGTACTGCAGACCTCTGGGAAAACACTGTGAAGTTATTTTCAAGATTTCCTTGGGGCATTTCCCCCTTATAAGGTAGCCTAAGGAAACTTTGGTTGTATGCATGCTCCCTGTTTTTGCATTAATAGGGCAACACAAGCAAGAAGACAAAACAAAAATGAACAAACAAACAAAACCCTAGAGAGGCAATAGAACGGAAACTATTCCATTAGGGGTGGGTGAACAGAGATGAGTTCGGAAATTTGGTTCGGTTCAAAAATTGAGTTTGGTTCGGAAGTTCGGTTCAGTCGACCGAACTGGTCGAGTTAGGTCTGAACTCCAAACTTCCGAACCACGTTCACCCATCCCTATATTCCATAAAACATACAGTACAGTTACAAATGATTGAAGAAAGCTGTTATATTTTCTAAGGATGTGCAAAGGGGAAAAAAATCTGTTTCTGATTTCTAGTCTGGTTTCAGTGGCCATTTTTGTGTTTGCTTGTGTTTTGTGGCTCAAAATTTGGGGACCTGTTCAGATTACTGATATATATTAGAGTTTTATAGGGGCAATCACAATGCAGGACAGACTGCAGAACCTAGGTGCTGTGAGATTCTGCTTCTCTACCGATCAGCAGCCCACCTACCAAGCACCCACAAAGGATTTTTGCAAGGTGCAATAACTATTTTTACAATCAAACAAAATATATGAACATGACTTCTCCACTTCAGAGGGTCTACTGGGCAAGGGTTCTGGGCAAAGGCTCACTCTGCACCTACAGCCAGACTGTAGGACCTAGGTGCTTTGAAATTCTGCTTCTATACTGATCAGCAGCTGCCAGGTAGCAAGCACCCAGCAGGAAGGAATTTACAAGGTGCCATAACTATTTTAACAATGAAAAAAAGAACATGAATAGTTTCCCCAAGCTTCCTCTATCCCCTCATCACACCCAGTGTGCGCCCCTTAGTAGTAGCTCCAGGAGGAAGAGAGGGGCTGAACCAGGCTGTGTTGCGGTGGGAGCACAGCAGTGAAAGCAGGACTGGTTCAATCTCCTTGGCTTGGCATCTAAGTAGTACCTCCTCCCTCCCTAGTCTCTACTGTTTGGTTTAAAACTCCTCTCCCTTTCCTGACTGCCACTAGCACAGCTTTCCCCAGTGTGCACCAAGAATAGGTCTGTCTCCAATGGTGGTCCGGGTGGAAACAAACAAACAAAACACACACACACGCAGTTCCTGTTTCTGTCTTGTTTTTTAACCCCAAAATGGCCATTTTGATGTCTTTCAAAATTCAGGGTTACATACCCCTATTATTCACTGGGTGCTGTCATTTCCTTGCCATCACTGAGCAGTTGTGTGATTGCAGTTTCTGCTTCCCCATAGGCCTTTTGGTCATATCCACTTCCTTGTGGAACTCCAGGGCCTACAACTTGCAAGCAAAGCTCCAGTTTTTTAAAAGCTTATTATAGGGTTATAACAAGAATTTGGTGTGAATACGGAATTCTGCTAACTCACTGTATTCAAATCTGTAGCAATCTTAGCTGAACCTGCTCCAGGAGTCCTCTGGGCCTGATACTCCCTGAGGCTCAGTTAAATGGCCTGAGGAAGTCCACATTGGGCTGCTTGGCATAACTGGACAATGAGATTGGTTGGGGCTGGTCAGATGACCAGAAGCCCTGCATACATAAGGCTTGGCTGGGTAACTAGCATGGGAGGAGAAAGTAACATTATTAGAGTGTGGGAGTGCTCTAATAGTTCAGGTGTGTTACACCTGCCATTATAAAGCCCCAACATTCTATTTGCTATAAAAATTGGCATGATTACAGTTAGGATAGTGACATTTGTGACAAAGGGTCACTGGGGTAAGTAGTTCATGCTTTGCAAATTTGAGCCATATCGGCTGAATAACAGCTGAGATCTTGCAGTTTAAAAGCTATACTTAGAAGCCTGTTTTTTCAAAAGTTAGAATGTCTTGATCTTGACAGAGTAAAGGGGTTTTATTGTTGGTTGGGAAGAGGTGTAAGCCTTTTAGAAAATTTAAGGAGGCTGCCAGGGGGTGCCTTTGGTTTACGTTTTGTAAATCTGGTTAGTAGTTTTTAAGTTATGACATTTTGAAAATTCAATGTTAGCCTATAGAGACCATCCTGAGTGTGGAGTGCTTGTGAACATTCTATTTGTAATGCCAAGACTGTTTAAAAGCAAACAGTTTTGAATACTGGGGACTACAACTCCCAGCAGGCACTGTTTGCTAGAGCCTATCAGTGCTGGGGAAAGAGAGAGAACTGCACTTTCCAGGGGGCAGTGTGAGTGACTGGTCTGCCATATTTAGAGCTGATCTGGTGGGGAGAGCAAGGCCTGTGGAAGGGAGAGAGCTGAAGGTCATTCTGATTTGATCCCGCACTCCAGGTGCCTCAGCTTGGGGGCCAGGGACACCAAGATGGCTAAACCAAAGAGCTAGCTAATCCCGCAGTGATGTTTGGGGTGGCGGATCTTGCCCCCTAAACCTGCCCAGAAAGACAGAGCACATGGATTTCAGTGACAGCCCTTCCCCATCAAAAAATGTGGGGTGTCTGTGCTGCGGCTCCAATGGGGTGCCCCATTGGAGGAGAATGGCTGGGGCCAGAGCACTGGAGTTTGCCTGGGATGGTCCCACGTGTAGGGAGAGGGCAGAGGTTTATCCCAGAGACAGGAGACTATAGGTGGGATGGAATCTATCTTCTTCCAGCTCTTCTCCCTCCAACTTTCCCAACTTCACTAAGGGGTAAGCGGGTCCTCTGGGCTGATACAATGGGTGTTCTGCAGGAGGGGGGCAGGGAGATGGTGGGGTCCTGTGCAGAGCAGCCCTGTGGAGCAGAGTGACAAGTGTAGTCCTCTTGGGAGGACACTAAGACCAGAGAAAAAAATCCTATGGGGGAGCAGGGAGGGAGGGAGCATACACAAGGGGGGGCATTAAGGGGAGAGATTAGAAGTGGAATGTCTCTAAATAGCTTCCACAGTGGTAGCCATGCACAGGGGGAGCACTTTACAGGCAGCAGCTTTATTGGAGATACAGAATATGGAACCCAGTACAGGGGGATGTCTGCAGAGTGGGCAGCATTGTTAAAGAAAGGGAGCCTTGTCCAAAGGGGGAGAAAATTGGGGGAGTCTTGTAGAGACAGAGAGCTTCAGAATAATGGCCATAATTGTGCTGGAAGAGAGCCCTGGACAGAGGATAACTGAGTACGGGAACTTTGTACAGGGGGAGAGCTGCAGGATGGACAGCATTATGCCAGGTGGAGAGTCCTGTACATGGGCACAGCAGTCAGGGAGCCCTGTACAAGGAGTGAACTAGACAGGGGGTCCTGTACAGGGGGAGGTCCTTATAGAAAGCAGAATGGTCAATGTTGCACAAGGAAAAACGCTCTGACAGTGGGGGGTAGAGCGGAAGGCTCCTGTACAAGCCATGAGCTACAGAGATCATAGAGAGCAGTTTTTGGAAGTTTGCAATGCTTAAACTGAACCAAAGTTATTGTATTCTTAGTAAAGCAGGGTACTACCAGTAAAAATCCAGCTTTGCATTTCTTGCTACTCGAAGGAAGTAACAAGTAACAGCCTTCTAAACTGAAGGGAGCATCTCTTCCACCTTAGCCTCCCCTAAGCCCTGTTCCCATAGTGGTTATGATGCTTGGCATTCTACTGAGCCAGCAGGACAAATTTTCTCCATTGCATTGTATTTAACAAAAAACATGGATATTCCATAATAAAAAACCCTCCAGTTTACAAGACAAGTTAAGGCGCTTGCAAATTCAATCATGCACTAAAAAGCATGGAAATTGCAAGTTAAGGCTCCTGCCTTAACGTCCATGCCATGTTAGTAGTAAAGACATTGTACATTCTCACATATTGTGCTCACTTACAACTTAGGGGGGATTCAGACGTTCTGATTTTTGTGAATTTTTTTAAAAAACGAATGTTTCATGCATGTCTGAACACATACATTCGATTAAATGCGGTCAATATCGCACTAAAGAAATCCGACTTTCAGAGCTACTCAAACCTACCTTTTTGCTGTCCGTTTTCAATAAATCCGCACTTAACAGCAGTGTGAAAGCAACATCGTACTGGTTTTAACTGGTGTGAAATCTTTTCTGATGTGAATGCAACCGTGCTTCCAAGTGCGCTGTTTTACTCCTGCCCCTACC
>QEPC01005433.1:3287117-3307695 GCA_003113815.1 Sphenodon punctatus | reverse complement strand
GGGGAGGCAGATAATTAGTTTCGTTTCTTGTAAGCCTCTCCACCCCTGGTGCCTGGAAGTCTGCTCCTCAGTGACTGACACCCCCCTGTCATGTTTGACCTTCCAGTGAACCTTTTTTTGCCACCCGAACTCATCCGAACGCGATCTGAACTGACCGAACTGTTCGGCCATTTCGCCGTTCAGTTTGTTCAGTATGTTCGGGTTCGTTCATCCGAACAGGCCGAGTTCAGGCCGAACTGCCGAACCGCGTTCGCCCATCCCTTGTTTCCGTTGGGGTCTGTCAGGGCTGCATGCTGGCCCCTGTGTTATTTAATATGTTTGTTAATGACATGATCATGTTTTTGAAAGACACTGACACTCATGCTCCAACAATCGGCTATCGGAGAGTCCCGGCTCTCCTTTATACCAATGAGTCACAGTCTTTGGTGGGTCTGAGGCGCGCCATGCAACGTACTGGGGAATACTGCAATAGAGAAGCCCTTTCCATAAACTATGCCAAGACCAAAACAATGGTAGTTGGGCATGGTGCAGCTAGGTTACAACATTGTTGGGAAATTGATGGAAACTTGGTTGAGCAAGTCAGCTGTTATAAATATTTAGGGGTCCTTTTTTCCAGCTCACTTAGTTGGAGCCGGCATGTAGAAACCACAAAAGCCCAAGCGAAGCAAACTGTAGCAGCAATATCTTCCTATTATGGTGGTAAAGGGGGCAAGCTGGTCTTACCTGCTCTCAGTCTTTTCAAAGCTAAGGTAATTTCTCAGTTGCTTTATGCCTTCCTGGTTTTGGGGTGGCAGTATCTTGACAAACTTGAGTCTACTCAGAACAACTTTTTGCATAGGATTCTTGAGGTACCTCAGGGAACTCTGCAGGTTATTCTATGCTATGAGACTCAGTGCCCCTCCCTTAGAACAGTTGCTCTGCAACAAACTTTGAACTATTGGGTAAAGACCATACTATTTGTGCCGCAGGGCAACTCTCTTTTGACCCTTGCAGTAGAAGTGGGTCTTTTGGGGTTTTGGTCCACATTGGTAGAGAAGGAAATTTACAAGCTAGGCTTCTCGATTCCGCTGTTGAGGGGTCTAGGACCGAAAGGCACCATGGTTCTCTTTAAAAAACGCTTGTGGGACCAACAACTTCATGTCGAGCAGTCCCTTTTGTCAGCGCAAAGAGTGGCTCTGGACTTCATCCCATACAATCCTCATAAACCAGGGGGTAGTTATCTTTTTGTATGGACTGAACCTAGGATGAGGCAAGCCTTCACTAGGTTACGATGTAGTGTCCCTCCTTCAGCCCTTCTGGAAAAGCGCTATACAGGTGTTCCCAGAGAAGAGTATTTTTGTAGGCTCTGCAATTCCTCAGAGGTTGATACCCCTGTTCCCATTTTATTTTATTGCCCCAAATTCTCGGGGCTGAGGCGGAGGTTCTTGGGGGTATTATGTCCAAAACTGGTTGCTCTAATCCTAGGTTTCTCTTACCTAAATTTCTGAGCCCAGTTGACTCGAAATTTACGGGACTTGTGGCTAAATTTTGTATTTTAGTTGAACAGCAGAGGCTTGCATTTTTGACGAACGCCTAAATTGCGTTTGGCTGAAGTTTAAATTTAACTCAATGTATAATCATTTTTCATGTGTTATTGTATCCATGTGTTTTTATGAGGTTGCAACAGCTTTGGCTATGCAACACTAAACTTGTATTGTATTGTATTGTATTATTATTATTATTACTAAAAAAAATAAAGAATTAGTCTAACCTATCTAAATTTATAACCTAATTAACCTATTTACCTATTCTAACCTATCTTAACCTATACCCTAATTAACATGAATATGATTTATTTTTTTAATAAACAAATTTTAAAAATATTTTTTTATTCGGCCTCTGACCACGCTTACACCAGCATGATGACGGGCCCGGGTGTCACGTCTGCTCCCACCCCACCAGATGTTCACCATAGGTGGGAGCAGAAGGTATCCCAGACCATGGCAGAGCTACCATGGGATGTGCGCTGGCCAGGAGCCCAGCGCACATCCCGTGGTAAGCTCTGCCATGGTGCACAGTAGGTGTTCCCAGACCGTGGTAGAGCGGACCATCACATCCCCGGCTCATGGTAGAGCACACCTGTCTGTCAGGGAGGAGGCATGGCTGTGCTTAATCTGCATGTCCCCTGCCGTCTTCCCACCTCCTCCCCAGCCCCAGTCACCTGAACCCTGGGGTGGGTTTAAGCATGGCAGCTCACTTAGCCGTCACATTTAAAAATACCCCAAAACTATTAAATACGGTGGTGGGGTAGGGTCATACATCATCATCTTCATCGGCACTTGGCAGGACTGGGTGAGGTAGGTGGGAGATTGGAGACACGCCCTGTACCCCAGAAGCCTTTATTGAGGCATAGAGCAGCCACCCATACTCCACTAGGAAAGCCTAGTAGGCCTCCTACGTAGACCTGAAATGAAAATCTTGGTCAGCGCTGCTTCCATCTGAAGCAGGGCATTTGCCAAGATTCACGTGACACAGAAAACTTACAAGATTTCCCACAGTTTTTGCCATTTTTTAATACTTTTTGCACATTGAACAGGGCTGCCATGTGCTGGTTCCAAACCCCATGGGTGCCCTGCATGCACCCCCGGGGGCTGTGGAGATGAAAACTTGCTGGATAAGCACCGAGGAAGTGCTGGAAATTGCCAAAAGTGCTGTAAAACTGTTGTACAATTCCCAGGAAGTGATGAATTGGTAACGGTATTTCAAGAAAAAATTCTCCACCAAGATCTTGGACTGCTATTGAGATTGT
Source organism: Sphenodon punctatus (assembly GCA_003113815.1). NCBI lineage: Eukaryota > Metazoa > Chordata > Lepidosauria > Sphenodontia > Sphenodontidae > Sphenodon > Sphenodon punctatus. The sequence continues at coordinate 3,304,907 of QEPC01005433.1, read as the reverse complement.
ACCAAGATCTTGGTGACAATTCTTCATTCTCGTGATATTTTTGCGAGGGAAAAAAACCCTGCTTCTCATTTCAGCCCTACACACAGCCCAAATTCTCTCCTGAAAAAATGCCAGAAAGTAAAAAAAAATGTTGGAAAGTGAATAAATACATGGGAAATGATGAAAAATCACAGGCACCAATATAGAGAATGGCGGAAGTGTGGAATCACCGGAGACTAATGAAGTACCAAAGAACACTCTCAAGCACTTCTGAAAGGTTGTTATTTCCTTGTGGAGTAAAAACGATATTTTGTAGAATTTCGTTTTGGGGGAGGAGGTTTCGGTTCAGCTATTTTGGTTGTTTGGTCATTTTGGTTATGTTATTTGCAGACACTGTATGTGCGCAACAGTGCTAATATTGCTGATATGATGTAGACAAAATACCAAAGTGACCGAAATAACAGAACTGAAAAAACTCCAAACAGAGTAACTGAAATGCATACCTCATGGAGGATAAATGGATATTAGTTATTACCCAAAGCACAATTTTCAGCCCAGGTAGGGTGTCATCAATGAGTTTACCTGCTATGTCCAGCTACACATTTCAGTTCTACTTGGTATTAATTCTATGTAAATTCTGTCTAGCTTTTCAGCTTACAGAAATGGACATTTTACCATGCGTGGTATCTCTCAAATTTCATTTAAATGTCTAGTTCTTTGCAGGACTACATTTAGAAAAGGGTGCATATGCACAGAATGGCCAAATTAAAAAAAAAAAATACATGCGCAGTCCAGCTGCCCTTTTCCAAAATGGTGCCTATGCTGCCGCCATTTTGGAACAGGGCCACCCATGTGCAGAATGGCCCCGGTGGCCATTTTGCACATGCACAGTCATTTAAAAAAAAAAAAAAAAAATTAATAAAATTAAATGGGGAAAAAACAAAGTAAAGATTTCAATTTGTAAAAGGAAGTTTCCAGCCTTCACAGTTGCTGCAAAAAGCTTGACAAAGTGACCTGAGAATAACCTGAATGCATGGAAACCAAAACACGTGATCACTTTTACCCTCTCGTTGGAGCCCACTGCCATTTATAGGCTATATTCTGGTCTTCTTTGGAGTCACCTCTTAGGATGCTTTAGGTACAGACAATCCTGTATCATTGCAGGTGGTTGGACTTGATGATCTTTGAGGTCACTTTATAAAAGAAAACCAACTTTTTAATGTTTAAAAATGATTATTTTAAAGAAAATTGCATGATTTTTGGAGCCTGCTTGAGGCAAGCAATACTGCTTAGACAACATAACATGCTCAAATTGTTTGAATCACTACACTCTAGGTTTCATCAGTTTTACAAAATCACCTTAAAATCACACCTTTGGTGAAATAGCAATAAATTTTTAGGGGAGCTTCTATCTTTCTATGCTGCTTTCTTTTAGTTTTCTCATATAGTGAAATAGGTTGAATCTAAGACACTTTGGGTAATTTCAGATGTAACGAGGGTGTTTTCAGACGTTACGAGATCACAGTCAACCACAGTGAACCACACACAACCCCGCGGTGGGGCCAAAGTGTCCCGAATATCTGTTCGGCGGTCGCCAGATGTTCACCACAGACAATCCCCAGCAGGGGACAAAGTTAACCACCCTTCTGAAGGTCCAGCCTGGACCATCTCCGAAAGGGTGGTCAAAGCAATTCCCACCGGGAAACAGCAAAACGTAACGACTGAACGGCAATCACTAGCCGGAAGCAATCAAAACGATTCCCAGCCGGGGACAAAGCACGCAGTGTCGCTGCCAGGCAACAAGCAAAAACACAGGCTGGGGAGGGAGATTTTTAAGAGCACCCGGCAGCAGGGGAACGTGGCGGGATGGAGTGAGGTGGAAGGGAGAGGAAAGTGGAGGGCAAGGGAGGAGGAGGAGGTGGAGGAGGCACAGGCGGAGGAGGTGGTTGTGCTGCACATGGAGGAGGTGGAGGGAGAGCAGCAGCAACAGCCAGGACAGGCCACCTCGGAGCCGACAACCGGCCCAGTGGACGAGGCACCCTGGAAACGGGTAAGGTGTGTGGGGGGGGGGGACCCAGCAGCACAGGGGCACCAAGGGGATGGGCGGGCCAGCAGGAGGGGGAAAAGAGGGAGGGCCGCAGGGCTGAGGCAACCTGCCAACCAACCCCCGCTTATCCCCTCCAGGGGCTCGGGCTCCCAGGCCCGTTTCCATGTCTGTGGGGGGTTGGTTGGCAGGTTGCTCACTTGCCCTCCACTTTCCTCTCCCTTCCACCTCACTCCATCCTGCCACAGACATGGAAACAGGCCCAGGAGCCCGAGCCCCTGGAGGGGATGAGCGGAGGGGATGCGGGGGAGGAGGATGACCAGGAGGGCCCACGCGGGAGATGGCTGTACCACCGAAGGGGGCAATGGGGGTACAGGGAAACCCAGGACTTCGTTAGGATCTGGGGGACCCTGGGGGACCTTGGAGAACCAGCTGGAGCTAGCGGTGAACCAGAGGAATGAACACATGTACCAGGAGATTGTGCGGGACATGGAGGTGGTGGGGCACCACAGGACAGTGGCCCAGTGCCTATCAAAGGTGAAGAAGCTCAAGAGGGGGTACAAGGCCATCAAGGACAACAACCAGCAGTCTGGGCACGTAGCCCGGACCATCCCCTTCTATGATGCCCTGAACCGCATCCTCCACATGAAGGGATTGATAGTCGCTCCGCGCCTTGTGGGGAGTGCAGTGGAATGGGCCAATGTCCCCCCTCCCCTCGCCGCCCCACTAGAAGACACCAGCTCCAGGGCCCCCACCCCCCAAGAGGAACGTCCTAGAACCTCGGGGAGTAGCAGGCCCCCTCACGCACCAGTCCCGAGAGTCCCCATCCAGTGTTCGAAGTGGGAGGATCCGAGACCGGCACACCAGTCGCCCTTGGCCAGGGGACGCAGGGGGACTTCAGTAACAATGAGGGACCAGCCTCGGAGGGCACCGAGACCAACATTGTGGATAAGCAAATGGGTGGGAGGGGAGACGGACCAGAGGGGATGGGTCATGGGGGGAGGGGGGCACACCGGCTATGGGGCTGCCCCTAGCAACCCCTGACACCCCAGACCACAGAAAGGGAGCTGGGGGGCCACCCAGCACCATGTTCCACCTACCCCCACCCACCCCGTCCCATATCTTCACAGGTCACAGCATGCCTTGGCACCTGGGACAGGCAGGCGAGGGAGAAGGCAGTGAGCAGCCCAAGGAGCAGCCAGAGGTCCCAAGTGAGGCAACTCAGCAGGTGGGGGGAGAGGGGGCCAAGGGAGGTCGGCCGGGGGACCTGGCCCATGTGGTGCGGGGTGGGGGGGCCTCGGTGCAGGGGACACCCGAGGGAGGGCACCGGCTGGCCACCCGAGGGGATGTGCACAAGACCCCCCAGCTGCGTCACGGGATGGGGGGTGGGCATCTGGGGCACCTAACCAACCCCAACAGGGCGACCCGCCGGGTCCCAGCAAGTCAGCCCCGTGCCTCTGGCTCAGCAGATGAGGGAGCACTGTGAACGGGTACGGCACCGGAGGGAAGAGCAGGCGGAGGACATAGTCCACACCACCACCGAGCAGGGCGAGCAGATAATAGTGGCAATCGACTGCATGGAGGCGGCCACCAAAAGGGCCGTGCAGCAAGTGGAGGCAAGGGACCAGAGGCTGCAGGTGGAGGTGCGCCTCGAACGGCACCAGGAGCACAGAAGGCAGGTGGAGGCATTCAGGAGGCTGGAGCAGGCCAGGCCATCAACCAGATGGTGAAGGAGCACTCTGCCAAGATGGACTGGTCCCATGATATAGGCACGTAGCTGCTGTTGCACGCGGGGACCATGAGCGCATACATGATGGGCGCTGCCCTGATGCTGGGCAACCTGCCTGTCCCAACCCCGATGCCGGGCCCCTGGGCACCCCCACTGCTGCCGCTACTGCCCCAACTGCTGGCATGCCTGCAGGGCCCGCGCATCCGCCTACCAGTCCCTATAGGCCTCCGGAGGGAGCAGCCACCCAGTGGTGCCCCTCCAGCCCCGGGTCCACCCTCACTCCCAACAACACCTGCCCCTCAGGACACCGAGGCCTCCCAGGACACTGTTGGGGACACGGACAGCCAGGGGGAGGGGAGCTCCCAGAGCTCCACAGCGGCCACAGGGCGGCCAAGAGGCAGGCCCCAGAGACAGGCACATCATGAGGGAAGGGGGGAAGGAGGTAAAGGGGGAGAGTGGGCTATGGGGGGGTGGACACGGCACTGGGAGGTGGGTGGTGGTGGTGGTGGGGTTACCTGTAGGAGGTATTCACAATAAATGCACGGGCAGCACAGTTGAAACCATTATTCCGTGTCACGGGCCTGGGGATGGAGGTGGGTGGGTATCTAGGGACATGGTCAGGGTGTCTGTGGGGACCCCGGGATGGTGGTGTGTGGCCTCACGCCTCGGCCTCCCAGCTGATCCGCCTAGCCAGGGCAGCACAGATGCGCTTTGCGTATCGGTACTCCCACGGGTTCTCTGTGTTCACATAGAGAGGCACGGGTCCAGGAGGGCGCCGGGGTTCGGGGTAGTTGAGGGCAGCCCCATCGGTCTCACACATGTGCAGCAAACAGCAGGCTCCAATCACCAGGGCCAAGGTCTCCACCGTGTAATCCAGCTGGCCCACAAGGCACCTCCAGCGCTGCTTGAGGGCCTCAAAGACCCTCTCGACCACGGTCCGGCAGGCACACAGGTGGGTATTGTACAGCACCTCCACAGGGTTCCTGGCAACCGGGTATGCCTTCATCAGCCAATGGGTGAGTGGATAGGCCGGGTCCCCCAGGATGCAAGGGGACATCAGAACACACACACCCCGATCGGGGTCATCCCCATGTCCGCAAAGTCCCCGTGGTACATCCGGGCATAGAAGGAAGAGATGGTCATGATCCGGGCATCGTGGATGTGCCCAGAGTGGCCAGTGTAAATGTCTATGAACCGCCCCCGGTGGTCCACGACAGCCTGCAGCTGCAGGGAGTGGTACCCATGTCAGTTGACATATTCCACGGTCTCCCCATCGGATGGGCAGAGGATCTCAATGTGGATGCCGTCCATGGCGCCCATGCAGTTGGGGAATCCTCCAGCCATGAAGCTGGTCATCACAGCTTTCTGGTCCACCAGCTGGATCACTTGGTCCAGGAGCACGCCCTCCACCGCCTCACAGATGTCCCGCAGGATCCCAGCGACAGTGCTCACCCCAATGCCGAAGTGCTGCAAGATGGATCAGCAGGAGTCAGGTGTTACAAGGGCCCAGACCCTGATGGCCACCCGTTGGACCATGGGAATGGGGGCTCGCATGGGGGTGTGCTGCCATTCCAGCCAGGGTGTCAACAGCTCCGCGAGTCGCAGGAGGATGCGCCTGTCCATCCAAAAGTGCACTCTTCAGGTGACCTCATCCCAGCGAGCCAGCACCCTGGACCACCACCCCTGTGCCCGCTCCATGACCCATACCCACCAGTCAATGGGCATAGCGAGTAGGGCTGTGTGCCCCATGGTTTCCCTCTGCCATTGGAGGCAGCTGGCTGTCTCATGGAGCACTTCAGCCCGCTCCTGGGCACAGATGAGGGCCTGTCGGGCCATCCTGGACCCTGACCTGGGCCCTGACCTGGGCCAGGGAGGGCCTGCATCCGTGGTGGGATCGCCGGGCTGTAGCTGTGCTCCTGGCCATGCACATCCTCAGCCGGGCAGCCAGGTGCACCTCTGCGGTCTGGATGTGCAAGAGGTCAGTGTGCGAGCAGCAGTACAACTCTGCACAGACTGTGGGGTGCATCCCTCAGGCGCCCAGTTCCATAAGGAACGGTGCCCCAGGTAGGGTGCAGCCACAACCTTTATAGGCTGGTGCATCTGTAGCCCCAACCCCAGGTCGTGACCTGGCAACTGGGTGGGGGGCCCTGGATCGCCTCTGTTCTCCCCCTCGGCCAGCAGGCCCAGCTCCTGCAAGGCGTCCAGGGCAGGGCAGTAGGGGGTGCCCCATTGAGCACACCTGTGGTCCCTGCACAGGGCCTGTCGCATGGACCGGCCTGCGCCTCGGCATGTGGGCAGCAGCTGCATTCCTGCTGTCATCACCTCCCACATCTCTCTCTTGACTGCCTGTTGTCCTCGCCGCCCTGATCTGTGTGTTGGCTGTCCTGTATGTGTGCTTGGGTCCAGCAGCTGTACTGGGTCCACACCCCATGCCTCGCTAGTTTGCCGTGCCATGTTGTGACCTCTGCCCTTATTGCTTAGCCTTGGAGCTCCCCTGCTTCCCCTCCCGTCCCTCCAGGTATTGTGGGGCCCCTCTTTCCTTGCAGTTAGTATCAGCCACTTGTGGGACCATAACTGGCAGCACTTCCCCAGGGCTCGCTGGCTCCACCACTCCCGGCTCCCCCCATAGCTGGACCTTCCACGAGACCATGGCCCTGTGTGACCTGGCGCATTCCCCGGCTGTGCAATTGCTCCTGAGCTGCCAAGAAAGCCTCACAGGTACCTATGCGAGTCTGAGCTCCGGGCTGTGCTACTTTGGCTATGAGGCGAGCACCCGCGATTGCCGGCTGCATGCGGAGACGCTGGGCCTACATCCCTTTTCCGATGGGCGCATCCTGGAGATGAGGTGCTCGCATGTGGGGTGGCCCACAGCGGAGACCGTGTCTGCTCTCTCTGTGTGCAGCCTGGCTGCCTACACGGCCTGTCTGGCAGAGGGGGACCCTGCCCTGGCTGTGTCCTTCTTTGGCTGTGTTCACGGGACCTGTGGGTACAAGCAGTCGCATGGGGCGGTGTATCACCGCCTGTTAGATCTAGGTCAACTTCCATGGCCCCCAGCTGCTGACTATGGCTTGTCAGAGTCCACCGGGGTGGAGCTAGCAGCGCTGGCTGGTGTGTGGTCCCGATCCAATGTGCAGGTGGGGCTTTCCATGCAGGATCCCTTCGAGGCGTACTACCTCGTCGCCCACCACATGTCTGCACTGGGATACCATTGGGGCATGCTCCAGTGGTCCCACTTCGTGCACCTGGCAGGCCACCCAGCCCCGGGCCCCTTCGTGGCCCCCTGCAGCTGGCTGTGAGGCCCCCTGTGCCTTCCGGGCCCTGGACGCTGGCCCCGCTGTGAGCTCCTGCCTCTGCCCCAATGCCGTGGGTTGCTGCCCGCTCCCTCCATGCTGTTCCGGGCTCGCTGCTGTGCTGGCAGGTTCCAGGGGTTCCGCTGCCCCTTCCTGTGGCTCTGGGTCCCCTCCACGCCCCCCTCATCCGCCTCTGCAACCGTTGTTCCCCTCCGTGGCTGCCTTCTCCTGTGGCTGTGTCCTGATCTCCGAGTCGGCTCCCAGCACCCCGGGTGCTGCTGTCCTTTATCGTCGAGCCGCAATCCCTCCTGTGCCCGTGCCCGTGTCTCCCCCAGTTGTTGACTCTGTGACCGTGGGGTTCTGGGGCCCCTGGACTGCGCCTCCCGGCATCCTCTGGGGGGGGGGTTTGGATCGCTTGCTCAGCTCTTCGGCTCCGGCTCACCTCCATCCCGTTCATCACACCCTCGCCGGCACATGGGGTCCCTGTCAGCCTCCTGGACCATTCCTGGGCTGCTCCCTGCCCATGTGGACTCCCCCTGTGCCTGTGCTCTGCCACTGAGGGGTCCCCCCATGCCAGGGCTGCCTGGGTAGCTGTGGGGTGGCCCGTGCTGCCTGTGCTGTTGTCGGGGTTCTGGATGCCGTTCCCTGTGTCCTGGCCTGCCCTCAGGCCGGTCCCCCCCCCCCGCTTCCCTGGCCCCGGGTCCCCCCTCCCCCCCTTTGCCCATTGTGCCATGTGTGCTGGCCGTCCCGCTGTGTTCCCCCTTCCCTTCCTTTCCCGTGCGGGTGTGTATGTGCCTGAGTATGTGGTCATGCTGTGTGTTCTGCTCTCACCTCCTTTTCTCTGTGCCTGTTGTGTGTATCGCCTCAGCAGCTCTTCTCCCTCCTCCCCCTCCCTTCCCGTTTCCCTTGTGTGGGCATTTCCTTTTGACCCTTCTGGCTTCATTTGCCCTCAGTCAGCCATGTCTGCCTCCTGCCCCTCCCCGGTGCCTTCTGGGTGTTTTGACCATGGCCCGGAATTGGCGTCACATCTGTAGTGCTGCCCCGGGCTGTGGTCTGTTGGTCCAATTCCCTGCCATGGTCCCGATCCCGTCACGTCTGTTTGGGGCCTTCCTGGACCATGGGGGTGGGGCATGGGGGAGGGTTGGTCGGCTCACCACCGCTGGGAATCCACTGTGGTGATTCAGGGGCCCGTAATGTCTGAAAACACCTAGAGACCACGGTCAACCACAGTGAATCCCCTGTGGTGGGCATTTGTCCCGTAACGTCTGTTTGCTCCCTGCCAGATGTTCACCACAGTGAACCACTGGCGGGGATCAAAATGACCACGGTTCTGGACCTCCGGTTGCCTGGAGGTCCACAATCGTGGTTAGATTAGCCACGATCTGGGATGGGCCAAAAGTAACATCTGTTACGTTTGGCCCATCCTGGATCGTGGTCCCGACCGTGGGACAGGATTGGGCACAGTGGCCGGATTGGCCGCTCTGCGCCTGCCTGTCTCCCGGAGGGTGGGTGGCTGGGGAAGCGCCCGGGAGCGGGGCTGTGGGGCTTCACATCGCACCGCGCAGCCCTGCTTCCTCCCTGATCTCTGGTAGGAATCAGGCCGGCACAGCGTGGTGGGCCTCCGGGCCTGTTACATCTGAAATTACCTTTTGTCTTTCTTTAGAACTGTAGAATTTCTGTTTGGGTGACTTAGTGGATCTTTAGTCTACCAAATTCAGCATTCTTGTTCCCCATTCTTGTTTTTGCTTATAATGAGAGTCCTAGGCCTCAGGCTTTGAGGCCTAGCTCAGACGAGGAAACATCTGGAAATGCATTTGTTCCGGCTGCCATAGTCAGATAAAGAATAAGTGTCAACTGACAACCAGTGAGGCCGCAGACCTTAAAACATCTGAAGACCCAACCGTGACTCCAGGTGGAATTTTGGTTTATGATTCTTGATCAGCAGTTTGGAAGGGGGGGAAACACAAACATTTAGCTTAGCAAGTCACTGGGGGGGCAGCAGGCTCTCCCAGCTGGCCCGTCTTTGACGTAATGCTATTGTTCGCTGCACTGGTGTTTTCATGTTTGGGGGAAAAAATACTATGTTCCTATAGTGATGACTAGACTCCAGAATTAACGTTCCCACCTGGACTGCTAGGCTCTAGTCTGGGGAGATTACATCCAGCAGCAAAGATAATTATTTATACAGCATTTGACTAACGAATGACTTTGAACAGGGATTTCCTGGAGTTAGCCAAGCAACCGCTCCACCCAGGCTTTGCAGGGAATAGATTAATGGAGAGGATTTTAAAAAATAAATAATAATAATAATAATTAAAACAAACAGCAAAAAGAAAACCTCTTGCAGTAGTGGCTTTAATGGGATATTTTATACGACCAAAACGAATATGTAATTTCATATTCTTAAATATAGTTTGCTTATTTGGTCACATGACCAAATAGCCACATTATCTTCACTAGGTATGTGAAATTTGAATATTCATTTCGCTCATTAATTTTGCTTTGGTTACTTCATTTATTCCGCACTGCATTTATTCGGTAGTACAATTTAGCGTTAAAAATAGCACTGATGAAGTTAACAAAATACCGAACAGAACAAAAAATGAACAAAATACTGAAGTAAATGAACTAACCAAAGCAGAATTAACAAAATAAATATTCGGTTTCATGAACAAAGCAGGAAACAAACTTCATTTTCTATTTGTTGCATTAAAATGGAAACCGATATACCGAATTTGACAAATACAGTATCTGTTCTGAATATTCATTTCTGCCCTAGTATTATTTTATAGACATGGCCTGATTCTGAAAGGTGCTGTGTGCCTCCTTGGAGGTGCTTAGACTCATCGGCGGGAGCCAGAGAAGGCTTAGGAACTGATGCTGTTGGATGCTAGTGCCCTCAACGTCCATTCAAATCCATACAAGTCAAAGGAACTGAAAGCATATGAAATTCCTTCAGCCAAAAGTTTCATCTTCGTGTGCTGAAAGTTAGGTAAACGCCATGTGAGGCACCTATTTAGCCCACTGTCATCCTTCACTCCAGCAAAAAGGTAATGTAAATTGGGTGATTTTCCAGTCTGGATTAGCCCCAGCTTCACTTTAGAGCTGCCTTAAGGGGGCTGCCCAACTTTTGCTGTAATGCTGCTTATGGGTTGCTTTGGCATTTGGGATGCAGAAATATCACATTGATAGTCAAGCTGTTTTCTGGCCAGCTTGAAAGGTGAGGTAACCAAAAAGAGGGGAAACCTTAGTTTCCTTTGGCCTAGATTTCTCCTCTTTGATCTGAAGTGCATGACCCAATGGGAGCTCCCTAAATTTCACTCTGTGTAGAGGACACGAAGACGTCAGTCTGAAAACATAGGCCCAATTGACTTCCTGAGCCAGCCATCTGCTATGTTGGGTCAAACCAGCAACAGACTGAAGGAAGGGCAGGTCAGCTTTCAGTCTAGCCCATGGGAGGCGGTTTTCCAAGTTGGGACAGTTTCTCCAGCACTCGAGTCTTGCCTAAGGAACAAACTGGGCCTTGGATGGTCAGTATGGACAAAGAGTGCAACAACCTGAATGTCTATGCTACTGGCCAAATGTGAATTAGATACCCCAATATGCCGTCTTCTGAAGAAAGTAGTATGATATCAAGGGGAAACTGATTCCGAGAGGTAGACAATATTATTTCCATATGAAGAGTCAAATTGGTCCTGATCCTTCCTGCCCTTCGCAGCTAGGAAAGACAGGTGTTCGATAGCATAGTAATATGTGGTATTAAAACAGCTCCACAGAATCTTCATGCAATAATTCACAGAGGGGCATTACAAACATCTGTAGCCTCATAGCTTGCCCTCTAGGTTTGAGAGGTACCCTGAGGACAATTGTCAACAATAGGGAATCGAAAAGGTCAGGAAGCAGAAGTGGCTTACTTTTGACCAGTGTCCAGCACCCTGGCTTTTACATTCTGTCCAAATATCCTTAAAAAACCCCACAGCAAAGTTTTCCCAATGGGATTAGTGATTTGTGCCACATGACTTGAGACTAGGTGTGTTCAGGTGGCACATCATACATTTTCATTTTTTCGTTATTATTATTTATTATGATTATTTCACTGTGCACAAAATAGCTGCCGGACCATTCTGTGCATGCACAGCCTTTTCCCAAAATGGTGATGATGCTGTCGGCACCATTTTGGGAGAGGGCTTGCATGTGTAGAATGGTCCGGTGGCCATTTTTCGCATGCACAGTGATTTTTTAATTTCCCAAAATGGCATCGGCAGCATGCACATTTTTAGTTTTAATTTTTATAAAGAAAATGGATGGGTCTTTTTCTTTGTTTTCATCCATTTTTGTTACCCGTGTCTATCATTTTTGTATTTTAATTGCTAAAACATACAGGGCTTTTGTTTGTTTTACTACATTTAGAAAGCCCATGAAGATGGAATTGCACACCCCTGGAATTGTCACTTTACCTGCTAGAGTGACAAGTAGAAGTGGGGCAGTTTTCAGAAGGCAGGTGCCCAGAACTTTCTGAAAATCTGGTTGCTACCTAATGTCTTATTTTGGGTACAAGAAATTTAAGACACCCACACCCTCTAAGCCCCCTTTTGCAAAGCATAAACATTAAAAACCAGAAGGCCAAATATAAAACGGGGCAGGGGGGGTTATGTGGTTAGCTGGCAGCACTGGAGAGAAGGGTCTGGGAGTTATGGTGGATCAAAAATTGAACATGAGTCAACCATGGGTACTTTCAGACATGACGCTAACCACCCTTTAACCACCCTTGGTGGTTATTTATGCATGTTGCAGGGCTGTATTGATACCCTATGCAGCCCTGCAACATGCATAAATAACCACCAAGGGTGGTTAAAGGGTGATTAGCGTCATGTCTGAAAGTACCCTCTGTGACACTGGGTGTTAACTAACGTCATGCTGGCCCGCCCTCACCCACCTGAGCTAGCGCCGAACCCTGCCTGTCTGTTCCGTGCCCACCAGATGTGGATCTGGTTCAAACCCCTGGTTCAAACCCTGGTGGGGCTGACAGCTGGTCCATGGGTCTAGAATGAACTGGGCCCACAGTGTGGCTGGTCCAAGTGGGCCAGATCTGGGCAAACGAGGAAGGCATGTCTGTTTTCACACCCACCCAGCCCTGTCATCCATGACTGAAACTAATGCGAGAATCACCCCATGACACTTATACCACCCCCCTCCATGCCCACATTTGGAGCAAAATGTAAGTTTCCCCCGCCATAAGTTTGTCTCTCTTATGTTCCGCCCCCCCCCCCCCCCCCCCCACCCCACTCCCGTAATGGGCAAGCACCCAAATGGGAGAAAATTCAGAGGAGAACGATTAAGATGATAAAGGGGCTGGAAGACGAGCCATATGAGGAAAAGAAGTGGGTATGTTTAGCCTAGGGAAAAGAAGATGAAGGGCGAATGATAGCCATTTTTAAATATCTAAAAGGATGCCACAAAAAAGATGGCAAATTTTTGTTCTCCTCTGTCACAGAATGGGAATGGGTTTAAATTGCAGCAATGTGAATTTTGGTTGGATGGTAGGAAAAATTTCCTAACTGTAAGCACAGTGGAGCAATGGAAAAACTTGCCCAGAGAAGCTGTGGACCCTCCCTTCTTGGATGTTTTTAAAACCCATCTGGACAAGCATCTGTCTGTGACGCTGTAAGATGAGTATATCCTGCTTGCACCAGGAGCCTGGACTAGGTGACCCCTTAGGTCTCTTCCAAAACTCCAGTTCTCTGGTTTGATGCTTGACCTGCCTCTCTCTCTCTGAGAAGTCAGCTCCACAAACCTCTCCACCCCAAGCTGTTCCTGTTCCTAAGAATCCCATCTTCTGAGGGGGATAAGTTCTGCCTGTTGCCAGGCCTCTGACTTTTAGGTCAGCTTTAACATTACTCTCCCTGTTGCCAGCTGTGCTGACACTGGCTTCGAGCCTTGTTGAAAGCAATGGGCCAAGCAGCAGCTTTTCCATGAGTGAAACAGAAAGCCCAACGGATGAGGAGAGCGGATTTGATATAGGCCAGACCAAATAAAGTCTGGGCAAGTGAGGAAATGTTACACAGCTCATCACCAAAAGAATGGAGGGAAAGGAGGGCAGGCGAACAGGTGGCAGGTGACAGAAAGGCGTTCCCAGCTTTCGCAGCTTAAATGTGAGGCAGGCTCAGTAACCACCTCCAAGGGCAGTGATTGTAGACTTGGCAAAACTCTTGATAATGGCACACTGTCCATTCAGATCCATGCTGCAGGATTAAGTGTCTAGAGGGCAGCATTGCAGATGCAGGTAGCTGGATGCAAAGATCTCTGTCATATTTGTACGATGACATTTCAAAATTCATTTCAAAATTGAAAAATATATTGCCGCCAGAATTGTGAAATGTTCAAATTCCACATTTCTAAGTTCTACATATTGTTTAGAGTGTGGCTGCCGGGCTGGGGCCAAGGATGAAGTAAGAAGACAGTAGTGCGCTGGACCCTGGGTTCACTCCATGCAGCTCTAGCGCAACCACCACTCACGCGGTTCAGCGGATGAGCCCACTAAAGAGGGAGGCACGGTCACTGCCCACCCACCCCTTCATGAGTCACAGCCGTGGCAAACTCTGGGTGCAGGAATCCGATCCTGATGTGGCTTTCATCTGTTTTCTTTGTGGTTTTATTTTTGCTTTTTGGAACACCTTTTCCCCCAAACCAGGCAAAACACCACTGAGAGCGAGACCAGGGAGAGCGCTTGCTTCTGGTCTGCTCTAGTTTTGTTTTCACCCAGTGAGAGAGACAAGAGGCAAAGCATTGAAGAGGGGTCAATTTCTGCGGATGAGCGTGTGGAAGCTTCCAAGCTCCAGAAAGCTTTTCTTAACGTCAAAGAGACGCTGTGAAGCTCAGACACTTGCACAGGACTTGGTTGAATAAAAGGTGTCCTCTTCACTACTGAATTCTGTTGATTCATTTGATTTTTGGTCTGTAGTCCGTGTAGTTCTAGAATCACAGAATCTTAGAGTTGGAAGGGACCTCAGAGGCCATCTAGTCCAGCCCCCTGCTCAATGCAGGAAATCCACAGCGACAGCATCCCCGATTTGCTCCCCAAGCAAATAAGGTTATTTGCTTGGCCGCAATATTGATGATTGCCAAATACTGGAAAGGATCTGAGGAGTTTAATATGGAAGAACTGTACCAAAAGTTATGGTTGTTATATTCGATGGAAATGCTCCACGCAGAGCTTCAGGACAATAGGCATAACTTCGAGGAAACCTGGTTACCAGTGATAACTGCCCTGGATGAGAAGAGAAAGGGGAAGGTGGAACGTCAACTGCTCCTCTAACTTAACATAATGGGGCCAAGTTGTGACAAGGGAAAAAGAGACTCTTTGTGTGAGGAGTTCTTGTTTCTACGTTGGGTTTATAAAAAAGTTATTAATATATGACATGCAATATCTGACCATAAGTGTATTTTGGATCTACTATATGGGTAATTTTCATTATGATCGTTATAAGTGCATTATAAGTAAATGATAAAAGCTTATAAATAAAAATATATTGAAAAAAAAGAAAAGCTCTTATTGTTAGGAAGTTTTTCCTAACATTTAGCCAAAATCTACTTACTTGTAATTTCAGCCCATTGGTTCAAGTCTTGCCCTCACGAGCAACAGAGAACAAGTCTGCTCCATCTTCTATATGTCGGTCCTTCAGATAGTTGAAGACGGCTATCATGTCTCCCCTTAGTCTTCTCTTCTCCAGGCTAAACATACCCAGCTCATTCAACCTTTCCTCATAAGACTTAGTTTCCAGACCCCTGACCATCTTCATCGCTCTCCTCTGAACCCGTTCCAATTTGTCCGTGTTCTTCTTAAAATGCGGTGCCCAGAATGTCCTTCTTAAAATGCGCTGGAGGTTTTCTGACTTCTTATATGCCTAAGGAAGGGCTTTCTGTGGCTTGTGTAGCGTGCACACTCTCTCCAACAGAATTTAATCCAATAAAAGCTGTGTGAGTAAGGTGTTTGGACTTGAACCAGGGTTCAAATCCCCTCTTAGATATGAACTCACTGGGTGGCCTTTGGGCAAGTAACTGGGGCCTATCCAAACCCTGTGGATTCCCTGCGTCTGTGCACATACACTCAGTTTCTGCATGGCACTATGTGCCGCCAATGGTGGTGCGTTCAGTTTCTGCTAGGGGTGGGAATATCGATATCGGATAAATCATATACATCCGATAATCGGGTATATCAGATTAATCCGATAATCACCGGTATTGACATACTGGATTTTTAACATTGGCTGCTTTACTGGGTTTTTTACATCACGGCCGTTGAAGTAAATGGCTGCAATGTAAAAAAATGGTAAACTGCCCAATGTTAAATAACCAATATGTCGATACCGGTAAATCTGATACCAGGGAGATCCGATACCAATAAATACAATATCCGGTATTCTCCCTGGTGTCCCATCCCTAGTTTCTGCGGAGCTTGAGATTGGCCCCATTGTCTTCCAGCCTCTGTTCTGCATCTGGAAAATTGGAATAACAATGACCTACCTCACAAGGCTGTTGTGTTGGTGAACTAGATAAGCATTACAATGCATTTTAAACACAGATAGTTATGTAATGTTCAAATATAAATACTTAAAGGAAAGATACAATTTAAACTGCTTTGTCTCCGTCTCCTACATTTGGGAACAACATGGCAACCATTCTCACTCTAGAAATTCTGACAGCTTTTCATTTTTGTCTTTGGAAATATATCTGAAACTTTAAAAAAAATTAGCAACATGTTTGAGATATTTGAAATCTGATTTTTCAAAAGAATGCCATTTCCTTATGAAACTTTGACCAGCCACTAGTCTTGGGCCTTTCGATTGCCTAAAGGAAGAGTGGAGATGTATACCTCACCAGGAATGACCAAAGCAGTCCATGTGGCTCCAACCAATGCTTTCTGGAGCTCAGAGGGAGGGCTGCTGCTCCAACAAATCTTGTGTTGGATTTGGCCGAGGACAGATTAGGAGTGCTGCTGGTGTACCGTGCACCCAATTGCCCGGCGGCATCCCTACATGCTCTTGCTGATTTGATGTCTGATGTGATCCTCCGGACCCCGAAATTAGTGGTCCTGGGGGATTTTAACATCCACACTGACACCAATCTTGGAGGAGCGAGGCATAAGTTCATGGCCTCAATGACAACCATGGGCCTGTACCAAATCATCTGTGGCCTCACACATGAGGAGGGACATACACTGGATTTGGTTTTCTGCACCGGCCTTGAGGTGGGGGGTCAGTTAGTAGAAGTCAGGGGGGTGGAGCCCTTGTCATGGTCTGACCATTACCTCCTTAAGACATGCATCCTGACACATGTCAGCCCCCAACGGAGTGCAGGACTTATTAGATCAGTCTGCCCCCGAAGACTTATGGAACCAGATTGGTTCCGGAATGCTCTGAGGGAGTTTCCCCTGGACCTTGACACCCACTTGGTCGATGATCTCGTAGCCTTCTGGAACACCTTGTTGGCCGAGACCATTGACAGGGTGGCTCCCAGGCGTCCGCTGCCCTCCCGAGTCTCCCACAGGTCTCCTTGACTTACTGAGGGCCTGCGGTGCTTGAAACGGAGAGCAGGTGGTTGGAGTGATGGTGGCACCGGACTCGCGATGAGTATGATCGATCGTGGCATAATAGCAGTATAAAGTCCTATGTTGTGGCGGTGCAGGCATCAAAGAAGCAGTTCTTTGCTGGCTTTATTGCATCTGCAAAGTCACGTCCAGCGGAGCTTTTCCAGGGGGGGGGCGTTAAAAGGTTTGGTCAGCCTGTCTGTCTCCATCTGGACCTGGAGCAATCCAGTGACCACTGTGACTGGTTCATCGAGTACTTTGTAGATAAGATCGCTTGCATTAGCCACGATTTCAGTTCCGCAGTTATTGCAGAGGATCATCTTGGGGGTATGGATGCCCCGTCCTGTCCTGTTTTGTGGGATCGGTTTCAGATGGTGTTGCCTACCGATGTGGAGTCCTTGTTGGGATCTATTCGTGCCACCACTTGTGAATAAGATCCTTGCCTGTCCTGGCTGGTGAAAGCCATCCAAGAGACATTATGGCGGCTGCTAGCTGCTAGCTCCCTTCGGGAGGGCAGGGTGCCTCAATGCCTGAAGGAGGCTGTGGTTAGGCCCCTGCTCAAGAAACCATCTCTTGATGTTGATGCTCCTGCCAGTTATCAGCTGGTCTCTAACCTTCCCTTTTTAGGGAAGGTTATTGAATGGGCTGTGACGTGGCAGTTCCAAGAACATCTGGACCGCACCGATTTCCTTGGCCCCTCTCAGTCCGGGTTTCGGCCTGGGTATGGTACAGAGACTGCATTGGTGGCCTTGGTTGTCGATCTCCGTCTGGCGTTGGACCAGGGTCATCAGACCTTACGGGTCCTGCTAGACCTTTCGGCTGCGTTCGACACAGTTGATCATGAGGTGTTGATGACTCGCCTGCAGCACCATGCCAGGATTGGCGGGACGGTCTTGGACTGGTTTAGTTCTTTCCTGGTCGGGAGAACTCACCAGGTGGTCTTGGGGGAGTGTACGTCTTCCCCCTGGGACCTCACGTATGGAGTCTCACAGGGTGCCATTCTGTCCCCCCTCTTGTTTAACATCTATATGCAGCCATTAGGGGAGATCATGAGAGGGTTTCAGGGCATGCAGTGTCATCAGTATGCTGATGACACTCAGCTCTACCTCTCTTTTTCCATCTACCCAGGCCATGCAGTCTCCTTATTTTCCCAGTGCCTGTC
>QEPC01005433.1:3182743-3286496 GCA_003113815.1 Sphenodon punctatus | reverse complement strand
GATGGGGTTTGGGAGGGAGGGAGGGAGGGTGAGTTTTTATGATTTGTTTTAAAATGTGTAGATTTATTTTTAAATGTTTTATTGTTGAATTTTGTGTGTGTATGTGGTGTTCGCCGCCCCGAGCTGCCTTTGGGCAGGAGGGGCGGGATATAAGTTTTAAATAAATAAATTAAATAAATAAAACATCTCTTGAAGGCTTCTCTGTATGCTTTCTGTTATGCATTGTCAGTAAGGGGAAGGGATTGACTTTACAAGGGGTGGCAGCAAGACAGGCTTCTGTATGTACCCGTGCTCCAAAACCCTCTGCATTGGACTGCCATCCCTTTGGAATACTTGCATCAAGAATTCTGCTGGCAAACACCACAATTTCCTTTCTGGTCATTCAGGTCAGATCCTCAGCGGAGCACCACCAGTTTGCACCTTATGGGGCATTTGGAGTGTCAACTGCTGATACCCTCCTCCTCCACTGGACCCCCTCTGTCCTGCTTCCACTGGACATGCAGGCTGCCACAGTTGGACATTCTTTCATTGTTCCCTTATATGGAAGGATAAATAAGGTTTTTTTTCCCCCCTACAGAGGCATCTGAGGAGTAGCTGCTATGAGCCCCTCCTGGAGCCCCGTAAACAGGAAAGGGAGGAAGCAAGGAGTCAGGCCCAGACTGATCCAGGGGCTGCAGCTCAACAGGAAGCGGGGTGCATGCTTTGTCTGCCAAGCACACAATAATACAACGGAAAGTGGCCTTTATAAATACACAGGGGTCAGGGACGGGCCTTGGTGAACAATAAGGGAAACAAGGATTGAGGGGGGAGGCAAGGATGACTCTCTCTGACTGACAATGGCCAAAGGGGTGGAAAGGGAACAGGGTCTCAGAGGAGTCTGAACAACAATAGAAATGAGGCATTAAAGGCAAGCTCTTTGTGATTTACTGATCACTCACTGGACTGAGAGAAGGTGGGGGGAGGGGGCGCTGCAGACTGAAAAATCGGGCCATTGCAACTTCCCAAATCTCTCCTGCTTCACTGCCTTTGTTCTGGGGAATTCTTTCCACCAAACATTTTTTTTTAGAAAAGTGCTTCTGTCACTTTAAGAGTTGTGTTACAACCTTGCTTACTTACTAGACATCCCTGCTAGCTTGCAGTGTGAGGCAGGGCAGGGCATTGATGTCAGAAGAAAGAGCAAGAGAAATCGACCTCCATTTACCTTGGGATAGGCCACCTGAAACCCCTACTTCGTAACTTCAGAGGTGTCTCAACTGTAGGTTGGAAATTACCCCCGGTGGGATTGCACCATCTGCACATGGGATCATGATCCTAGTTGGTTTTGGGATATATCTTGCATGTCTTTGTTTCTCTCTGGGGTTGTGGGATTACATTTAGTTCTCAAATGGGGTCAAATAGGCAAAGTATGGGAAGTCCTGCCCTACTGCTGTCAGCCACCCTGAGCCTTAGAGGAAGGGCAAGGTATACGTTTGAATAAATAAACAAATCAATAAACATGGCAATGGAACAGATCGAAACTGGTTACTAGGGCCAATCAGATAATAGACACAAGGAACTGATTTGATTAATTTGTTCCCCATCAGTTGTTGTTATTCAGGAATATTTTTTTTTCCATTTAGCTTCCAGTCACCAGTAGGCAATTTGCCAACATCCTAACAGCCTTATTCTAATGGGACTTGAACTGGACTTCTTCAGGATAGAAGACTGAAGTATTTATTCATCAAATAAAGTTATGATAAACCTCATTTTTACGAACTTGGTGGAGACTGAGGAGTTCATAAAAACAAGCTCATGAAACTGAACATCTGAATGAGAGCACCATGCAGGGATTTTCCACCAGAATAAAAAGGCAACTGAAATGCATACATTCGTTGGTTAATCAATCAGTGATTGATCAATCAGTTATAAAGCACACTGGACTACCCAGGTCGCTTTTAAACGAGGTGCTGAAATGTTGGAAAAACAGCTCCAGATGACATCACCTTTTGCACCAACAAACCCTAATGATCACTAGGGGCATTTGGGAGTAGAGATAGTGAGTTAGTGTGAGTGTCACTTTAACCTTTCCTGATCTCTGCTTCTAAGCCCCCTCCTAGGTGGGATGTGCCCAGGAAGCTCCTACTGGACTTCCTCCTTCTTCCTGACCTTTCGCCATTCCTAACTTCTCTCTCTGACCTTCAACATGACCGGCCACCATGCTGGTGGCAGCTAGCTAGTAAGAACTAGGGATAGGCCTTTCCTATCACAATGTAATTCTCAATAAAGTAGATTATTTTAATCTAGAAACAATCTCCAAGGTGTTGATTACTACTAAGCTGTTGCTACTAACAATTGAAGCTGCTTTTGTTTTTTTGGTTTTTTGACCATTGCTAAAATTCCAACATGAAAAGTGCCTCCTGAGTCCCGCGTTGAGAAAAAAGCTGCGCGGCGAGTGTTTACATGTTTCCCACGCTGCCGGAAGTGACGTGCTCCCCGTTGTCGGCAGCAGCACCGCTGGGGAGCACATCACTTCCAGCAGAGCAGGGAGCATGTAAACACTTCCCGCTCAGCTTTTCTCTCAACACGAGACTCAGGAGGTGCTTTTCAGTGCCTCGTATAAAAGCGGCCTCACACACAACCCATTTGAGCTATGGCTGACAGAGCTATGGACCTATGGATGACAGAGAGTCCGTATAACCAGTGGGTGAGAGAGGATGGTTCTCCCCCTTCCCTGAGGAAGAGCAACAGCCTAGAGGAAAGGGTGGTGGCCCAAACAAAATGGTGGCTGCTTGGACTCAACTGTGGCTAGAGACGGTCAGTTGTTACTCTTCAAAATAAAAGATCTTAGTTCAATAAGAGTGGGATAATTGTAGGCTTATATTTTGAAGTTCACTTGCCCTCCCTTCCATTTGGAGTGGTGGTGGAAAGAGACATCTGGGGTCTGCCAGATGCTAGGTGTAGGCCAGCCTCCCATTTACCTGGAGAGCAACATCTTGGCTGGAGGGATGAGTCTTAATGATGGAACTGTGTGTGGAACCCAAGAAGCGAATGATGGTAGACACAATAAATTTATATTGTGCTGGGAAATTGAGTCATCTTGTGTCACAGTGGGGATCAAACTAGTTCTGGTCAACATTAATCTGGGGGCTACTGCTCAGAAGGATCAAACTGTTTACTTAGTTGTTCATATATTGTTCATATACTGTTTACTTGGTTGTTGAACTTAATTCCACAATTAAGCAGTGGAATTTGTTGCCAGAAGATGTGGTCAGGCCAGCAGTATAGCTGAGTTTAACAAAAGGTTGGACAAGTTTTTGGAGGATAGGTCCATTAGCAGCTATTAGCCAGGTATGTTTGGGAAATGTAACCTCTTACTGTCTGGAGCTGTGAATGAACAACAGGGAATGGATTGCCCTATAGTGACATGTTGGGAACTTCCTCCAAGCGACCAAGATTGATTATTGTTGGTGACAGGTGCTGGGCTCGATAGTCTGGCCCGGTATGGCATTCTGATGTTCTTATGTACAAAGTGGAATTTCGTTCCTACCATCATATCATCTGCAAAGTCGCATCCAGCTGAGGTTTTCTGGGTGGTGAAGGGGCTGGTCAGTCCAGCTTCTCTCCACCTGGAACTGGAATCTTCCAGTGCTCGATGTGACATGTTTATTGACTATTTACCAGATAAAATCTCTCGTATCCACCATAATTTCAACTCTGCACTGAATGCAGTAGATGTACTTGAGGTTATGAATGCCCCATCTGGTCCGGTTTTGTGGGATCAGTTTCAGCAGGTATTGTCCACTGATGCAGTGAATTTGCTGGGGACTGTGAGGGGCCACAACTTGTGAACTCGATCCTTGCCCATCCATTCCTGGCTGGTGTAAGCCAGCTGGGAGACATCGGGCCATTGCTGGTGGGGGTTGTCAATGCCTCCTTTATGGAGGGCAAGGTCGCAGGTTGTCTGAAGGAGGCTGTGGTGCGGCCTTTGCTCAAGAAGCCATCTCTTGACAGTTGACACTGATGCCCTTGCCAGCTATCAGTCAGTTCCCTTTTTAGGGAAGGTTATTGAATGAGCAGTGGCCCAGCAGCTCCAGGGGCATCTGGACTGCATTGGTTTCCTTGATCCTTTGCAGTCCAGCTTTTATCCGGGCTATGGCACTGAGACTGCGCTTGTGGCTTTGGTCGACAATCTGCACCGGGATTTGGACTGAGGGTGGTTCACTGTTCTGATTTGTTAGATCTTTCAGCAACATTTGTCACAATTGACCATGAGCTGTTGGTGACCCACCTGCGGGACTGTGCCAGGGTGGGCGGGACTGTTCTTGAATGGTTCCACTCGGTCCTGTCTGGAAGATGTCAACATGTGGTACTGGAGGATTGTACATCTTCCCTTCAGGACCGCAGGGATCCATTCTGTCCCCTCTCCTGTTCAACGTGTACATGCAGCCTTTGGGCGAGATCATGAGAGGGTTTGAAGTTCGGTGTCATGAGTTTGCTGATGACACCTAGCTGTACCTCTCGTTTTCATCTGACCCAGGCCTGCAGGTCTTGGTGTTTGCCTCATGTCTGGCTGCATTGGGAGATTGGATGAGGATGAGCCATCTGAAGTTGAATCCTGACAAGAGGAGGTGATGCTGCTGGGTAAGGGCGAGGGAGTGGAAGTCTCTCAACTTGCAGCTCCACCTGGATGCCCAGGTGGCAGCTGTGGCGAGGAGTGGTAAATTACATCTGGTTCGATGTCTCCAGGTGTACATCTCATGATCTCAGGCTCCGATCTTGCCACTGTCATCCATGCATTCATCACTAGGGATGGGCGAACGCGGTTCGGAAGTTCGGAGTTCGGCCCAAACATGAACACGACCACAAAAGCGAACAAACCGAACAATCAGAACACCGAACGGCGAAATGGCCGAACAGTTCGGTCAGTTCGGATTGCTTTCGGATGAGTTCGGGTGGCAAAAAAAGCTTCACTGGAAGGTCAAACATGACAGGGAGGTGTAGTCACTGAGAAGCAGACTTCCAGGCACCAGGGGTGGAGAGGCTTGCAAGATACGAAACTAATTATCTGCCCCCCCTCCCTTCCCAACACCTTCTGAGCTAGTCACTGTTCCTGAACAGCAGGTGTTGGGTAGGATTTTTAGATTGCTTTAAGTTTCATTTCACTTTTGTACTGAAATGAAACTTAAACCTTGAACTGAAACCTTGTGTTATGAATTTCACTGTACAGACTCATTGAGTATGTATGTATTTCACTACAGACTCCTCTTCTGTTTGTGATTCCCCACCCATCCCATATATATGGGATGTATATATATCCATATATATATGGATATGAATATATATGGATATGGCTATATATATCTATATCTATATATCTATCTATATATATATGGATATGGATATGGGATAGATAGATAGATAGATAGATGTAGAGAGTTGTAGAAGTTAGCTTAGTGATAGAGATAGTGTTAGTGATTTAGTTTTAGTGTTTGTAGGAGTAGGCCTGTGTACTTATTAGATAATCCATTTAGTTCATAGCATTTAGAATAGTTAATTGCAGTTAGATTTAGTGTAGATAGATATATAGAAAATTAGATTTTAAAAAATAAAAAAAACCATATAAAACCAAAAAAACCAAATAAAAAACAAAAGAAAACCATATAAAACCCAATAAAAGACAAAAAAACCATATAAAAAACAAAACACCCATAACAACATTTCCCGAACAGCTGAACAACTGAACTGAACAGCCGAACAGCCTAACCGAATGGCCTGTTCAGACGACCGAACCGAACAGTCGAACCCGAACTCGGTGAACAAACCGAATGAACGAACCGAACGCATCCGAACTGAACGGCCAAACCGAACAAACGAAACAAATGCAGCCGAACCGAACGGCCGAACCTGAACAGCGATCTGTTCACCCATCCCTATTCATCACCTCTAGATTGGATTACTGCAACGCACTCTACGTGGGGCTACCCTTGGTGACAACCCGGAGGCTGCAGCTGGTGCAGAATGCGGTGGCCCATCTCCTTGTGGGGACGGGCCGCTAGGAGCACATAATCACCGGTGCTCTGCTCTCTTCGCTGGTTGCCTATAGTCTTCTGGGTCTTCAAGGTGTTGGGTATTACCTTTAAACCCCTATATGGCCGAAGCCCAACCTATCTGTGGGACCACCTCACTTCTCGGGTCCTAGATCAGCCCTTGCGGTCGACTGGGAGCACCCTTCTGGAAGTCCCCCAGGTATCCAGGGGGGAAACTATAGAGAGGGCATTCTCAGTGGCTGTGCCAAAGCTGTGGAACTCCCTCCCAGCACAGTCCTGGGTGGCCACATACCTCCCCTCCTTTTGGTATTAGGGAGAAAAAGTGTTGAATCCAGGAAAAGATTATACAGTGCAAAAAAGTAATACAAGCAGCTCTTGGAAAAAAAAAGATGGAATTTCAGGAGATAACTTGGGACCTTTTAATTCAGGCAGTGGAGAGGAAGGACTCCAATGGGTTCTGGAAAATCATGGCTAAGAAACCCAAAAATAGAAGTGGCCGCCCTGATGCCTTTATAACTGCAACCAGAGGTTGGAGGGGACCGGAAGTGCCAAGAAGGCTAACTTTGGGGTTTGCGGGGGCATCTCTAGGCAAATTTTTAAGATCTCTGCCGATCAGGTATGTGCAGCTATAAAGAGCCCGAAGTTAGGAAAGGCACCGGGCCCTGACATGCTGCCAGCCGAACTTTTTTAAGGCGGCACCAGATTTTTGGGCTCATTATCTCAGGGACATTATAAACATCATAATAGAATTTAACATCTTTCCCCGTACATGGAAGCAAAATATATTGGTCCCCATTTATAAAAAAGGGGACAGGAAAAATTCAGAGGCCTATAGACCCATCAGCCTGATTGATCTTCCCTCACAAATTTATGGTTGTCATCTGCTTGGCCATATTCAGAGTTGGGTGGATTTTCATGATATACTGGGGGAGGAACAAGCAGGGTTCAGGAAGGGTTATTCCTGTATGGACCAGTACTTTGCTCTGTTCCATCTGTTGAAGCGGTATGTCTCCCAGGGCTTAGTGGTCCATGTAACCTTTATAGACTTCCAGGGGGTCTTTGATTCGGTTGACAGAGGTATGCTTTGGAGAAAATTAGATCAAATGGGGATGGATCCTGCCTTGTTGCAGTTGATTCAGGCCTATTATTCAAATACTACAACTAAGGTCAGATTAGGTTTGGGGGGCGAATGCACTGAACCCTTCCAATCCGATAGAGGGGTCAGGGAAGGCTGCATAATCGCCCCTATACTTTTTAATTGATTTATTAATGATTTGACATCAACCTTACAGAGTAGATGGCATCATCACCCCAAAACGGGGGGACAATAATTTTTCTTTTATGCTGATGACATGACCTTTGTCTCTCTTTCCAAGGTAGGGCTGCAAAGGATTCTGAATAAATTGGAACTGTATGCAACCCAAAACAATTTGACAATAAGTGCTGCCAAATCAAAGGTGATGACCTTTGGATCTAGGAAGACCTCAGTATGGGTATTGGGGAAAGAGAGGTTGGAGTCCGTCAAGGCTTTCACATATTTAGGTGTCACATTTAATAAAACCTTGACGTGGGGCGAACATATTTATAGACTAAGATTAAAGGCCGAACAGGCTGGTGGAGGAATCGTGTCCTTCTATAATCGAACTGGGAAGCGAGCCTGTTTGGAGGCCTTAAAGGTTGCCAAAATCAAACTTGACTCCATACTCCTATATGGGGCTGAATTATGGAGTTTAGACTGCAGGGCCTCAGAAACTCTGGAAGTAACGCAGGCAGCTCTTATAAAAAAACTAGTAAGTGTTCAAAGATCTTCTCCCCGAGCGTTAGTAAGATTGGAGGCTGGTACAATCAATATAGCTACGAAAGCCAGATTGAAAGTTCTACGATACTGGCAAAAGGTTAAGGCTCTTCGGCCAAATTGCTATCCCAAGCGAATATATCTGGGAATGGTGACTCTCCCCGGGGGGGGAGGGGGGGTTCTTGGAGTGAAGTCAAGGAAGTCCTGGTTAAGCTGGACCTTGCTTGCCTGTGGGAACACGCTGATATAATCCCGTTGGGATCAGAGCGAGATTTAATCAGGCAGCGGGTGGTAGACGACTCTATTCAAGAGGGCAGGATTAGGGTGGGGCAGTATAAACATCTTATTGCCAACCAATTTGGCCTCTGTATGGAATCACCAGCAAACTACCTGGCGATGCCTCAGTTTCGATGGAGGCAAGCAATGACACGAATGTTTTTCTCCCAGTCTCCTTCTAGTCTTCAGGAGGGGAGATGGGTGCATCTCCCCTATGCTGAAAGGTTATGCCCGTGTAAGATGGGCTTAGTAGAAGATCTTATACAAGTTTTGTGGGAATGTCAGTTTTATGTGGCCGAAAGGAAAAGATGGCTGTTTCCTTTAGAGGCAGTAAGCCCGGGATGTACCCTACACAGGAGAACTGCACTGTGTCTCCAAGATAAGAACTATAAGACTATCGGGGCTCTGACCAGGTTTCTCTATGAAGCTCAGATTCAGAGAAGAAAGCAGTTAAAGGAGTTTTGACTTCTCTATGGTTTAACTGACCTGGGAGGGATGTGTTGGTATTCCTGCTGACTTGGAATAATTTTATTTGGGCTGGCTTGTACCCAATTTTTATGTATTATTATCACAGATTGCAATGGTTGTAAATAAGGAGTGGACTATTTAAGTGTGTATAAGCTTTGTGGAGTTTAAAGGGATAAGGTAGGGATTGTTCCCTGCCCATAGTATATGATGTTTAAAATTGTTTTATCGTGTACTGCTTTTTAGTCTTATTTTTGTTTTTTGGCTTAAGCCGTAAATAAAATCAGTCAATCAACCCCTCCTTTTGGAAGCGATGTAAGACCTGGCTGTTCCACCAGGCTTTTGGTGGAGGGGTTGGGTAGGGGTGAGGGGACTAGGGTAGGATGGGTTGTGGGGTATTTCTTTTGCCAGCCTCCATTATATTTTGTTTTATGATATGTTTTTTACTATTGTATTTTATTGTGTCTTATGGTTGTTAGCTGCCCTGAGCGGCTTCAGCAGGAGGGGCAGGATACAAATCTATTTAAATAAACAAGCAAACAATTAAATAAAATAAAAATATACGGCCTGGGCCCCACTTACCTTTAGGAATGTCTCATCCCTCATGTCCTGGATTGACCCCTGTGCTCAGCCAGGGGCGCCTGGTTGGAGGTCCCCTGGGTTTTCCGAGTGGCCACATTCGAGCGGGCATTCTCGCTGGCCACGCTGTGACTATAGAACTCCCTCCTGGTCAAGATTTGCCTCTCTCTGGATCTCCCCTCCTTCCATAGATG
The DNA here is from genome assembly GCA_003113815.1 of Sphenodon punctatus. Taxonomy (NCBI): domain Eukaryota; kingdom Metazoa; phylum Chordata; class Lepidosauria; order Sphenodontia; family Sphenodontidae; genus Sphenodon; species Sphenodon punctatus. The sequence goes on along the minus strand of QEPC01005433.1, from coordinate 3,277,161 downwards.
ATGTAAGACCTGACTGTTTTGCCAGGCGTTCAGTGAGGAGGACGGTTAGCGGGTGGGTGGGTGTCTATTTTAGGGGTAATGGGTTATTTTTTCTTTTAGGCCTTTGTTGTTGTCTGGTTTTAAGTGATATTTTTTATATTTTTATATTATGTTTTTTATATATTGTGCACTGCCCTGAGTTGACATTGGGCAGGAAGGGGTGGTATAAAAATGCTGAAATAAACAAATAAATTATATAATGGGAATTTTTGCTATATTATATTGTATTCGGATCCAGAAAACTCAACCAGTACCAAACCCCTGTTTTACTAGGAACTGTGTTCTGAGCTGGATCCCCTGTGCCTATGGTTTGATTATAATTCACTACAGTTGGAAATGTTGATGGCTATTCTAATTTCATATTCAAAATGTTGACTTACACATTTGACCTCCTCTCTCTTTAATCTTGAAAGTTGAACTACCAATGACAGCTGATCATGAATCTATCCAGTCCTTCAAAATAACCCAGCAGAATTATTTCAATTCAAATGCTAAATCACCAGTAATAATTATACACAGATCAAAACCAACTCAGAATAAACGACTGAAATAGATTTCAGTGAGGTGATCAGATACATCATAAATAGTCAGGGGTCATCCTGTTAAATTCAGTGTTTAATTAGCATAGTCTTTACACTGGTGATAGGCAAAACCTCCAACTTTTTGAGTAATTAGCGGTTGGTTTTGTCCACTTACAAAATTGGTTCTGAAAAAACACTGCTCTCTCTGTGAACTAATCTAATAGCGTCAAAGGAAACAAACACTGTGTGCAGATAAAACAGGGAGGTGACACTCTTGGGTGTTTGAGAGTCTATGTATGGGTGATTTGTATATAGAAGGTCGGGGAGAGTTGCTTGTTGATCCCAAGAGAGGTTCAGATTGCCAGCTACTCTCTTGATACTGTAAGTGAGGTTAAGTAGCTCACCATCCTGTTAAGAATGGTAGGAAGTATCTTGAGGGTTTGTGACACCTTGAGGGATCAGCTCAATGGTGCTGGCAGAAGGGTAGCCTTTTCCACAAAGCTTTAAAAAAAAAAAATTGCCTTTCCAAGACAAATTGGTGTCATGGTCTTCAAATGTCCTGGGGAATCGGGGACACCAGGGTAAACCATTGTTGTAAGCATCAATGTTTAGATTAATGAATTTGATTTGTAAGCACATATTTTAGAAGTCAACAACAGGAACCTTGGAAAGCTTGTTTACTGGGGGAAAGATCCTTGTAAATATCACGGAGTATGGCTTGGAGCCATAATACCTTCAGCTGGGATTCCAGCAGAGTCTGGAGCTATGTGATGTTGGGCCTAGTCAATGCCTTATTCAACTAGGGGGAAGAGCCAATTTTACACACAGTGTCTAGGTCTGAGACCTCTAGGGTCAAACTAGAGGTTTTCCCCAGAAATAATGACATTTGTACTAATGCCTGCATGATACTAATATGGCTGCCAGTAAGAATCCATTGCTTTATATCCACTGATCCCAGTAAAACACTGGGATCCCACCTGGGGTCCACTGCATGATAGACCTTCCATAGCAAAATATAATGTGTGGTTGTGACCTAAATTATATCAGCTTAACAATGACCCATTGATTACAACTGATGCCACCACAGAGAAAGAAAAGGTTTAGGCTGGTCAGGTTGCCCAGAAGTAGTCAGGGACCCCTGTCCACTGCATTTTCCTCACTGGTGGCAATGGAAAAAAGACAGGCAACACGAGTCCCTAGAAGGTAATATTCAGTTTCACAATCTAATAAATGACTCCCTTTCCCTTTGTTCATCAGTACTCAGACAATAGCCTAGCATGATGTAAGAGGGTTCCGTGTTGTCTGGGCCATAAAATAAGTCAATGCCCTGACTATTTTTGACCACCCTTACTTGTGTTTTCAGGAGGATGTACCTACATGGAATTGCCCACACATATTTCTGCCAGTTTTAGTCCTGAGGCTGCTTTTATGCATGACAAAAATGGGTTCTTATAAGTGTTTGAGATAATATGAGGTGTTATAAATGCTGGAGTTTTGTAATGTGTGAACACGCTATTCTCCTTTTATGCAGCGAGAACTTGTAGACTTGTAAGACCCACCAGATGTGAATCTTACAAGGCTGCAAGATTTTGCTGCATAAAAGGGGAATAGTGCATTCGCACATTACAAAACTCCAGCATTTATAACATCCGATATTATCTCAAGCACTTATAAGAACTCATTTTTGAGTGTGTGTGAGCTGCCCTGAGCTGCTCTGTGAGCAGGAGGGTTGTGGGATAAAAGAAAACAAAAATAAATAAATAAATAAAATAAAATTTTGTCATGTATAAAAATGGCCTTTAAAAGGAGCTTTAATTTCATACAGCATTATCTTGCCCTTGCTGCCCATAGATGGCAGTGTTACCATACATTGCGCAACAGCTAGGGGTGTGCACCAGGCCCCTATGTCATTTTCATTTTTCCTTACCATTTTTGTTAATAAAAATGTCATTTTCATTATTGTTATTAACGACAATTATTATTATTATTATTATTATTAGACATTTATATAGCGCCAGTCGTATGACCTGGTGCTGTACAGAACATAGAATTAGACGCAGTCCCTGCCTGTGGCTTACAATCTAGAAGACAAAGGGGGGGGGAGACAGGGAGAGGACAGTGGGAGAGACAGGGGAGAAGACAAACAAACATTCAAGCGAATGCGAAGTCTCAGGTGTGTGTGCTTGGCTTGGTTACAAAGAAGTTGGTAGCAGCAGTCAGCAGAGGAGGGCTGACAGTAAGAGTAAGGGGAAAGACTAGCGGGCATTGGGAAAGGCAGCAAGGAAAAGGTGGGTCTTGAGGAGGGATTTGAAGGAGTGGAGGGAGGAGGCAAGGCGGATGTGGGCAGGGAGGGAGTTCCAGGCATGGGGGGCAGCAAGGGAGAAGGGTCGAAGGTGGTTAGGCAAGCAGGAGAAATGATGGAGAGTAAGGGAGGAGTCTACGGAAGAGCGGAAGACGCGTTCAGGAGTGTGTAGGGAAATTAGGTCAGAGAGATAAGGGGGAGCTTGGTCGTGGAGTTATTTGAACGTGAAAACCAGGAGTTTAAACAGAATATGTTCAGGAAGGGGGAGCCAGTGAAGGGAGAGGAGGAGAGGCTGCACGTGGTCGAAGCGACGGGCAGAGTGAATGACCTTGGCGGCGGAGTTTTGGATAGCGATAAGGGGGGACATGTGAGAGCGAGGGAGGCCAGCAAGGAGGAGGTTGCAGTAGTCAAGACGAGAGATAACCATGGCATGAACAAGGATTTTGGCCGAGGAGATAGATAGAAAGGGGTGGATGCGGGCAATGTTGTGGAGAGCGAATCGGCAGGATTTGGCCACAGAGTCAATGTAAGGTTTAAAAGAGAGGTGCGTGTCAAAGATGAAGCCCAAGCTGCGGGCTTGGAGAACAGGATGGATGGTTACCCCATCGATGCAGATGGTCAGGTTAGAGGGAGAGGAAGAGGAGGGAGGAAAAATGAGGAGTTCAGTCTTGGCCATGTTTAGCTTGAGTTGACGTCGGGACATCCAGGCGGAGATATCAGAGAGGCAGTCGACGAGGCGTGAGTGGATAGACGAGGAGAGAGAGGGGGTAGAGAGATAGAGTTGGGTGTCATCAGCATAGAGATGGTATTGGAATCCGTGGGAGGCAATAATTTTGCCAAGGGACAGGGTGTAGATAGAGAAGAGGAGGGGGCCAAGGATAGAACCTTGGGGGACCCCAACCGAAAGGGGAAGGGAGGGGGAGGTCGACTCAGGGAGGGAGACATTGAAGGAGCGGTCAGAGAGGTAGGAGGAGAACCAGTCAAGGACAGAGCTGCGGAAGCCCAAAGAGTAAAGCGAGTCCAAGAGGAGCGAGTGATCGACAGTGTCAAAGGCAGCAGAGAGGTCAAGGAGGACAAGAATGGAGTAGTGGCGTAATGTAGTAATGACAATGTCATTTTCGTTATCATTGTAGTTATTGGTATTGGTATCGTTTCAAACAAAGATTTTATTTTTGGTATTGATTCTGATAACTCTCTCTCTATATCAAGTTTGGGTTTCTCTGTGCCTTTCCTATCTGGTATGCCGAGCACTGCTGTGATCAAGTTGCTTAAGCAGTGTATTCAGGACATCGATAGGCAGGGGCAGAGGGTCAGGGTCTCTGGTTCATTGATCTCCCCTATGTATAAATACATCTTACCACTGAGAGATGGGGCTTCATATATACATCATATTGTTGATCCCTCCCGCAGGAAAGCCTTAATCAACTTAAGGCTACAAACAATGAATACATCAGTGCTCCAGGGTGGATATCAGGGGATTCCTTATATTGAACGGCTTTGTCTGTGTGGCCAGGAGGTTGAAGACCTCAGGCATTATGTTTTGAAATGCCCTATCTATGCCCACTTACATAGGCAACTGCTCCAAGAAACTGGGTGGGATCAACCTAGACCTCCATTGCAACAGCTTATCTTTCTTCTGGGGGACTCCGATCTGGTAAGAACAAAGTTTGTTGCAATTTTTGCCTTGAGAGCAAACAAACTATGCACTAAGCATGATTTTTAGATCCCCTTGGCATAGGAGCTAGTTTTGCCATTAGGGGTTTGATTTGGGTTTTTTTATACTTTACTCCTGAGGGGCTATTCCTGAATTCATTGTTTTGTATAAATTCCCTAATCATTCTGTCTGTACTATGAGAAGTATGGTTATAGGATTTTTGTTAGTTTTGATTGAACATTTAGATATGCTGGTGTATATATAAATGTGTTTGTATTTTGTATATTGTTATGGCCATGTGGCTTGTAATAAATTTAATTTGAAATGTATATAGAACCAATTAGGTAATAGATAGCATTCCTTTTCCCTTCCCCTGTCTCCCTTAGATTTAGATAGATATTAGTTGTGTACACACACACTTTTTTGTAGATGTAGATTGATAAACAGAGGTAGATGGAAAGATTTTTAAAAAGCGATACACTCAAGGAAGCTCCAGATCCTAGTAGGATGTTGCCAGTAATAAACGATATATAGGAATTATAAAGAGAAAATGACTGTAAACAGAGATTTATTGATTAGCTGAATGTATCAGCTTCAAGCTTCCGCCCTCATCATCGAGCTGCTGATGAGGGTGGAAGTCGAAACATTCAGCTAATCAATAAATCTCTGTTTACTATAGATAATAAAACAGACTAGCCTAAATTCCTATATAATATCTAATCTCTCTATATGTACACAATTAATATCTATCTAAATATAAGGGAGACAGGGGAAGGGAAAAGGAAAGCTATCTATTATCTAATCAGTTATCTATATAACTATTCTAATCTATATGTCTATAATATATACCTATATCTAATCTATACTACCTATCTATATATAATGTACAGGGGGGAGAAGGGCAGGGAAAGGGAGAAGGTAAAATGTAGGGTCGGAGGAAGGAAAGGTATTGGTAATACAATCAGGGCTAGGGAGGATTTTTTGTGTACAAGCACCACAGTTCTGTAAATGCAACCTGACAAGCAAAGCTCTCACAGAACAGAGAGAAAAAGCCTGACCCTCCCATTCTAAAGGGATGCAGTGCCCTTCCCCAGAGCCCCCCTGATTGGTTGTGGGAGGCAGCAGACATTGAGCAATCACAGAGTGCCATGAGACTGCTGGGGCCTGCTTATGCTGCTCATTGGCCAGCAATACATCCATCAGATACTGCTGAGCTGCTTGCGCCTCCCGACACAGGCACAGTTCAAGAGTTCAACCCTGTTTAGGGCTCCGAGATGCCTGCTCCCTCCTCCCCACTCCACATTTTCCCTCATTGTAATAAGATTTAAATTTAAGTTTTGAGATTTAAATATGATCCTGTGGCCCTCAAACAGCAACATGGATGTATAAAGTATATTGAAGACCAAGCAAGATTATTACCCCTATTCACAGATGGGGTGATCCCATGGGGGGGGGGGGGGGACACGACATCTCAGTCCCCAGTATGGAAACCTCTACTTTAAGAAAAGCATTTTGGGGAGTCTTTGGATTGAAAGAAACTTCTATAGGGGCTTCCTTTTCTCTGTCAATAGCAGTGTTTTACCAGGCGTAATGCAATGGATTTTTATTGGCGGCCATATTAGTAATATTGGAATCAGAAGAGACTTCAGATTAAAAGTTCTGCAAAAGTTCAGAAACATTAGAAATCAAGCTCCTGTCCTGTGTTGTTGATCAAACACCCCCCATAATACCAAGTTTTATGTTTGGACTCATCTCCGTTACATTTGAAATATTCTGTTTCAAGCCAGTAGCGAGAGATTTTCTTCCAGTGCTGTAAATCCCTCTTTATTCCCTTTGCTTCTCTCCTTTCAAGATCTCCTCTCATTACTGCCCTTATTAAGTATAGCATTTCCCATCACGCTCCCTTAATGGTGTCCCTAATGACAAGCCACCTGCTGTAAATATCTCTTGGCCTCCAAGAATTAGATAGAGTGACAGGGTTAATTTCCAAGAGGACAAGGGTGTTGGAGGTGGGAACGGAACGTTGCTCAGGGAGAGGCATCAATTAGTCGTGACAGGCTGGAAGGGACTTGGTCTGTGCCTGGAATAATTCTTCTCTCCGTCACTGTGTTCTCATGGCATTGTTGGCTAACTTTCAGAAGTTTGCCCAAGAAAGGAAAGAAACTCCCACCAATTCTGTCAATATGAAGCATATATGGGATTGGTTCCCAGAATGCTGAGCATCCACCTTTGGAGACGGCAGTCATTTTTATGGCTTGTTTTGATCAGTAGGCTACAGGTACCTCTGGGCTCAGGAATATTGACTTATAGGCCGCAGGACATAAATATTGGTGTCTTCATGCTTCTGAGAGCCAGTGTAACCATAGTGGACGACATGTTGGCCATAAGCCTATAAAACTAGTGTTTAAGTCCTGTCTTAGCCATGAACTCACTGGATGGCCTGAGGCAAGTCATTCTTTCTCAGAAAAATGAAAGACCAGCAAGGATGTTCTACAGGGCGACCACCCCAAGCCCTGCCATTTTCCCTCCTTGGTTAAATTTGTCTGCATTGCCTTTGATCAAAAGTCAGCAAAATCAATTTCTTTGGTTTGGACTGAAAAAGGATGGGATAAATTCTTAGAGGATAGGTCTATAAATGGCTGTTAGTCATATTGGTCATCAGGGGAATGGAACCTTTGACAATCAGAGGCTGGGAGTGAGTAGCAAGAACTTGACCTGCTGAACACTTCTGTGAAGCAACAGAAGGTGCTCATTGTTGGAGACAGGATGCTGGGTTAAATAAATTTTAGTACTGATTTACCGAGTAACAAGCAACAAATATAGTAAACTAAAACAAATGCCTGATACAACCAATGAGATTACATGTGAGCTTTGCATCCACACAGCAATTTGATTTTTAATTTGCATTCTTTGTTGTATTCAGACTTTGACCCTCATCTCTGCCTGCTATCTATTCTACAGCTAGTGATACCTCACAAAACAAACCAGTACTCCCCAGGTAGAACATCAGCAGCTCCTCCCTGGAAGGTGGGGCAGCTTTCACCATTTACACTGCTGTCACAGTACTGACTGCGCAGGGCCACACTTTAGCAACTGAGCAGTGTAACGTACTACAGGAACCAGGAAATCTTGATATTTTCATTCAAAGGTGTCTCCCCCCCTCCCCCCACGACCCCCACCTCCCCAGCAAACCAGTGTTTTCAAAATAGATGTTTTCCCAGAAAATGCCTGCTTGTAATTAATTTTGAGGAGGAATTTATCCAAAATTAAACTGGGGGGGAGGGGAGGGGGAATGGATTTTTGCAATCAAAATTAGAAAACATTGAGGACTGGGGTGAAAAAATAATTTTGTTTTTGGTTGCTGAAAACCAACTCATCCGCTCCCTCACCCCCTCCTCACAGTTGGACAGAAGTTTCAAAACTGACATCAGAGTAATGTACAAAAAAACAACCACCCACCCAAAACAAAACGAATTCTTTCAGAGCTGCAACAAATCTTAGGTCGCAATCCTGGGCACACTTATTCATAATAAAACCCCATTGGAATCAATGGAACTTATTTAGGTGCAAGTTTCTTTAGGATTGCAATTTGCAACCTTTGGACCTGATCCAAGGTGCACACATTTTTTATTATTTTATTTATTTATTTATTTAGATTTCTACTTCGCCCTTCCCAAATGACTCAGGGTGGCTTACAAAACAGATAAAAACAATACATATAAAACAGCATAAAAACACAACCCCCCAACCTTTCCCCTCCCCTCATCCATCCCCTCCCCAACCACCCCCTCATACCCCTACCCCAAACCCTGACCAAAACCCCCATTCCCTACCCTGCCTGCCAAATGCCTGATCAAAAAGAAAGGTCTTATACTGCCTGCGGAAGACACCCAGGCTCAGACAAACCTCTTGGGGAAGGGGGTTCCATAGCACTGGGGCAGCCTCCATTCCCAAGAGCATCCCCCTGCGAGCCCTCGCGGTATGCACAAGACTAACACATGGCGCCCACAGGGACCTGGCCAATCACAGTGGGGCATGGAAGGACAGGGAGACCCAGACCGTGGATGTGCAGGCTGCATGAGTGTACCAAGAGCGCACCATGTGCAGTAAATATGCGCACAGCACACAGAATGTATATGCACAATGTGTGCACCATACGCATTATGCAATGCATGCATAATGAACTCGCGTCGCGTCGCTCCCTGGGCTTCGGCAGCTCTGTCCTTAACTGGCTCTCCTCCTACCTCTCTGACCGCTCCTTCAATGTGTCTCTTCCCAATTCCACCTCCTCCTCCCTCCCCCTCTCGGTAGGGGTTCCCGAAGGCTCTGTTCTGGGCCCTCTCCTCTTCTCTATCTACACCCTGTCCCTGGGCAAACTCATTGCCTCCCACAGCTTCCAATATCACCTCTATGCTGACGACACTCAACTCTATCTCTCCACCCCCTCTCTCTCCCCCTCTGTCCAAGCTCGCCTCATCAACTGTCTCTCTGATGTCTCTGCCTGGATGTCCCAACGCCAACTCAAGCTCAACAGGGCTAGAAGTGTTTTTAAATGTACGCTCTCCCAAGCGTGTTTTGGAGAAGATGTCCCCAAAGCGGGTTTGGGAGAGATCCGGGTTTGGGAAAAGCTATTTTCTCTGCCCCAGCCATTAATTAAATTTAATCACTGACTGGGGGCTTTAGAGGCGGAAGGGGGGAGGGGGGGTATGTCAGCGCTGCCTGGAGGACACAGTTTTTGCCGGCTTTCCCCCACCTCCCTCCCCTCCTCCTGCTTGCAAACTAGGGAACGCGGCAGTTCCCAGAGACGCAAGTGAGGGGGCAGGAATCCTCGGCCGGTTTGATGCGGAAAAGATCCGGCATCAAACCGGGCCAAACATTTAAACGATCACAAAGAAAGGCGGCTGATTAAAGGATCAGCTGCCTTTTTTGTATCGTTTAAAAGCGCCCTAAGACTGTACTCCTTATCTTTCCTCCCTTCCCTTCCTTCCCCTCTTCTCTATCCATCCTTATTGATGGTGTCACCATCCGTCCTGTTCCCCAAGCCCGTAGCTTGGGCTTCGTCTTTGATACTCACCTCTCCTTTAAACCTTACATCGACTCTGTTGCCAAGTCCTGTCATTTTGCCCTCTATAACATTGCTCGGATTCGCCCCTTTCTGACCGCGCCTTGACCTGTGGTGTTCCGCAGGGTTCCATCTTGTCTTCTTTATTATTTAATGTATATATGCAGCCCTTGGGGGAGGTCGTGAGAGGGTTCAGGGTGCGATGTCACCAATATACTGATGATACTCAGCTGTACTTCTCTTTTTCAGCTGACCCAGACCCTGCTTTCTTGTTGCTATCCCAGTATTTGGAGGTCATGGCAGAGTGGATGCGGCAGAGCAGACTGAAGCTCAACCCTGATAAGATGGAGGTGATGGTGGTGGGGAGGGTGAGGGAGCCCCACCACCATCAGCCCCTGATTGGAGGGGCTCACCCTCCTATAACCCGGCAGGTTCGGAGTCTGGGGGTGGTGTTGGATTTGGATCTCCACCTGGATCGACAGGTGGAGGTGGTGGTGAAGGCCGCCTTCTGCCAGTTGTATCTAGTGCGGAGGCTGCGTTCATACATCTCTGGGCCAGATCTGGCCTCCCTCATCCATGCATTCGTTACCTCGAGGCTGGACTACTGGCTCTGTCTCTTATACACATCTAGATGTGTATAAGAGACTAGGCGGAGGCTGCGTCCATACATCTCTGGGCCAGATCTGGCCTCCCTCATCCATGCATTCGTTACCTCGAGGCTGGACTACTGCAATGTGCTCTACGTGGGGCTTCCCTTGTGCCTGGTCCGGAGGCTGCAGCTAGTGCAGAATGCGGCGGCCCGTCTCCTTATGGAAACGGGTTGTCGGGAGCATATAACATCTGTGCTCCGGACTCTGCACTGGTTGCCAACAGTGTGCCGAACCAGGTTCAAGGTATTGGTATTAATCTATAAGACCCTTCACAGTCTGGGCCTCTCGTACCTCAGGAACCACCTCGCCCTCTGTGCCCCAGAGCGACTCATTCGGTCTGGCGGGGGGTGCCTTCTTGGAGGTTCCCCGCATTAAGCGGGGGGCTACAATGGAGAAGGCAGTCTCGGTGGCTGGACCGCATCTTTGGAATTCTCTCAGGGAGGAAGCTTGCCTGGCCCCAAGCCTTTTGACATTCCGGCGGGCTTGTAAGACCTGGCTGTTCACCCAGACCTTTCGGGAGGGGGGTTAGGGTAGGGTATTGGCTCTCCCCTACCTTTTTGGTTTATTTTTATAAATTTTTGTTTCCCCAATCCTGTTTTAGTTTAAATTTATTGTATTGTTTTTTAAAATGTTTTTATTGAAAGTTTTTATATTGTATATTGCCCCGAGATGCCGTAGGCATAGGGGGTGACCCAGAAATACTTATAATAAATATAATAAGTTTCTCCGTCTCCTCAGCCAAAACCCTTGGTCATCTCCCGCCTTGACTACTGCAACCTCCTCCTTGCTGGCGTCTCCTGTTCTCATCTCTCCCCCCTTATCTCCATCCAAAACTCTGCTGCTACGGTCATCCACTTGGCCCGTCGCTTTGACCACGTGCAGCCTTTCCTCTCCCCACTTCACTGGCTCCCCCTCCCCGAACGCATCCTTCACAAACTCCTAGTATTTACTTACAAAGCCCTTCATAGCCTGGCTACCCCCTACCTCTCAGCCCTTACCTCCTTACACACTCCTGCATGCACTCTCCGCTCCTCCTCTATCCCCTCCCTTGCTCTCCCGCGTCTCCCCTGCTCCCCTAAATGCCTTTGCCCCTTCTCCCTTGCTGCCCCCTATGCCTGGAACTCCCTCCCTGCCCACATCCGCCTTGCCCCCTCCTTCCACTCCTTCAAATCTCTCCTCAAAACCCACCTCTTCCTCACTGCCTTTCCCAACAATTGCTAGAACTTTCCTCTCAACATTTACAGTCTGCCCTCCCCCTGACTGCGACCAAGCCAAGCACGTGCACCTGAGACTACGCATCCACTTGAATGTTTTGTCCCTTGTCTCTCCCTATGTCCCCTCTCCTTGTCTCTCCCCTCTGAGCCTTTTAGATTGCAAGCCGTAGGCAGGGACCGCGTCTATCTTATTGTTCTATAAAGTACCAGGTACACAGCTGGCACTATACAAGTAATAATAATAATAATAATAATGTATGATGTGTGTGCTGCTGCATGTGTGTGGTGACTGCAGCAGGCACCTTAGCTTCTTCCCTTAGTCTCTTAACTTGTCCCATAAAGACATAATTCCCCCTACTTTGACTAATAGGGATATTATTATCCTGAGAGACAGCTAGAGGGTCTGTATGTTTAATCTTAGATCCTTTTTTGTTTCCTCCTCTTTTTACTGTCAAAAAACTAAGCATAAAAAGTTTGAGGAAAAAGTAACTTCAGTGGATTTCAAGACAGCTATTGACATCTGTTTCCATCAAGCCGTTTGTAACAAAGCTCCGCACTCCATTCTCTCCATGTGTCAATAGCCAGGGCAGCTTCTGCAGGCTCTCAGTGAAAGGAAAACATTTAGTGCTTCATTCATCTGTCACCAGGAACAGCTCCTTAACACCTTCTGTGTGCTGCATTCCTCCATACCTCACAGGCGTTTCAAAGTGGAATGAGCTCTTGGAAGGGTGGGGTGTGGGGAGAGCAGGTATGTTGACTGAAGAATACATGAGGTTAAAAAAAAATCATGCTAGCCCTTTAAATGAATAGCTATGTTTTTTTGTTTGTTTTTATTCAGGAAAAGTCTTTCACATTTTCAGATAGACATCCAAATGACAGACTGTAAAGCTACGTTGAAAATAATGTTTGTGTATGTACGTACTCAGCTATTTCATTTAGAACACTCTGGGTGCAGCCACACAATGCACTTGTAGCCTTACCTCACTCTGGGCAGCCTTACTATGTGATGCAGTGCATCGTGTGCCTGGCAGCTGCCAGATATTTCCCAGGGGCGGAATAGTGGGTAGGCTGGGGTGGGGGGTGGGGCAGGGCCGGCCGCTCACTCATGTGGCCAGCATCTTGGCTGGCCCACCCTCCCAGCTGTCCCGCAAAGGGCGGCGGGGGGGGGAGGGGACACTTTCCTGCTCCTCACACTGGCCCCAAAGTGTGGTGGCAGCAATTGCCTACTACGGGGTGCACTGTGACTGAGCCCTCGGCAGGTTGGGTGGAGGTGCCCTCTGGGGTTTCCATTGTTTTCAGTCCTGAGCAGAGCTGAAATGGGTACCTGATTTGGTACCCGCAGGTAATATCTGCATTTTCAGGTACCGTTTTGGGTATCTGAACCGGCATCTGAATACTGTTTGAGTACTTGAAAACTCAAAATTTCAACTACCGGTTTTTCAAATACTCAAAATTACCCCCAAAACCTAATTGGTATCCCAAAAAATTCCCCCAAATCAGGACAAAATCCATATTTCGGTATACTGGTTTGTCAGCATTTTGACATTTTGGTATTTTGGATACTGATTTGTACCCCAAATTTTTTATTCAAGTTCTGGTACCAGAACTTTGACAGGTAGATCCATTTTTGGGGTACCCCCTGACCCTAATCCCATGCCCAATTTTCCCCAAAAGCCAGTGACACCCCAATTCAGTCTCATGCTCCGTGTCCCCAACATCAGCCCCTCCACTTAAACCAGCCCCATGTTCCATTCTCCCCTTTCCCAAGCCAGCCACATGCCTCACTCTCCCTCAAGCCACCGATCCCCGAGGCCAGACCCATGCCCTGTTCCACCCTCCCCAGCTAACAACCTTCCCACCAAGCTAGCTGTATTCTCCACCCTGCCCCAAACCAGTGCTCCCCTTTTTACACCAGGATGAGACCTAGCAACAATTTTGACTTCATCTTCCTTTCCTTGTGGGCCCGTCAAACAGGCAGAGCCTCACTGCACTGCACATCTGTGACAAAATAGCTCATATGCAGAAACCCGTGTTCACTCATTTTCAACATTTACAACGATGGGGAAAATGCAGTGAACGCAGGCAAAGATGCAAATACAAATAAATTCAAATGCTAAAACCACAGATACAAAAACTTGACCCTATGCACAGCCCTATTTGGGAGGTATGCACTTTGTAGATGCTACTCTGAGTCTAGCTTTCATTTTGTGCTGATTTATATCAACTGCAGTGGGGCGGGAAACCGGTAAAATCTGGTATCCGATAATGCCGGTACCGGGCGTACCGGCATTATCGGATTCGACCCGGTAATCCGGTCTGGGGTACCGGATTCCGGGTACCGGATTTTTTTACATTGCAGCCATTTAAAAATGGCTGCAATGTAAAAACTTAAAGCCCCAGCAAAAAAGTTTTAAAAAAACAAACCCTCCCCGAGTCCAGGCTGCGCGGGTGGAAGGGGGGACACCCCCCACCCACCCTGCCCAGCCTGGATTTTTGTTTAAAAAAAGACCCAGAGGTGAGCCCACCCCCCAGCACCAGCGGCCGCGGCGCCCCCGCAGCTGCCGGTAAGTATGACCCGATCCCTGGGGGGGGGGTTAACCCCCCCCAACCCCCCAGGGATCACCCCTACTAAAGTTCAGTGCGCTTACCTTGCGGAGCTCCGGCGGCGGGCGGTCCGGCGGCTTCAGCGCCGGCTGTGGCTGCCGGCGTCAGAGATGCTCTAGGCCTTCCGGGGAACTTCTGGGTTTTCCCGGAAGGCCTAGAGCGTCTGCCGTCGGCAGCCACAGCCGGTGCTGAGGCCGCCGGACCACCCGCCGCCGGAGCTCTGCAAGCAAGGTAAGCGCACTGAACTTTAGTAGGGGTGATCCCTGGGGGGTTGGGGGGGGTTAACCCCCCCCCCAGGGATCGGGTCATACTTACCGGTATACCGGATTTAATCCGGGAATCCGGTTTTCAGAGAACCGGTAACCGGTAAATCCGGTAGCCGGTAATGGGCCCAGGGTCCCACCTCATTGCATGCGCCCCCCCAAACACAGGGCCCGTGGCCTGTGCGCAAGCCATGTTGCCATGAGCACATGTGCGTGACGGCACCCACAGGGGTTGGATTGCAGCCATTGTCTTTATAGCTGCATTATAATTACTAGCTGCATGTTAAGGGACACCATCATGGGGTTCATCAAGCTCCCATCAGCATCTTTTCTTGTTCATCACATGGTCTTTCACGCTTTGTGTCTTTCCCTTTCCTTTCAGTTGAGTTTCGTGGCATTTTGCTTAGATGGTTAGAAGGTTTATTGTGGGCATTGTTTCAGTTTGAAGACCTTTCCCTGCCTCTCTGAGATTCTATTTAATTTATGCAACACTCTGATGCAATAGCTCCACGTTACCAGACTTGCCCATTCCAAGGTTTCTCTCTCTCTCTCTCTTTCGCATACACACAAATGCACACCGCCGCCACGTTGACAAGAGCAGTGATCATGGCACTGCGAGGATCCTTGAAGGAGCTAGAGAGCTCTTTGAAGGAGCTACTCAGACTTAGGGTGTTTTTAAAAGGACAAGGCCAGAATGGTGTGTGTGTGTGTCCTCTGAGTAGCACGGCTGCAGCGCACCCACACATGTGGAGTGAGTGGGGAGGGATTCTCACAGGCGGATCCCTGAGTGGCCACCACGCCCACGCAGGCAGCCTCCATGCACTCCCACCACCACGCTCCAGCCCCCAAAGCAACTCATATGGGCAGCCATTACCCCTGCAAGAGCTCACAGTAGGGCTAAGAGTGGGATGGGGAAGTGCCTGGGCCACAAACCTATCCGCTGATGTGGGTGGGCAGGGCACCACAGTTCAAACGGGCCAGGGATGTGCAGGCACCTGTCCCCACGCACCATTTTGCCTTCCTCCACATGGCACAATCCAGCATTTCCTCTAGTGCACCGTGAGTGGCCATGGGTGGGAGCTGCATGAGTGACAGGAGTTCAACCGCTCCACCCATGCCACCTTCAAATGAGTGGCCAGGTGAGTGGGTGATGGGTGTCCATGGGTGGTACCGTCTTGTTTAAAAACACCCATACTCATTCATTTTGAACATGTATGTAAGCAGGACAGATTCCTCACTTGAATATGCTGAGACCTTTGACTACCACCGACACATATTTAATTTAAAGAAACCCACTGGTGAAGTCTTTGTGGAAAGATAAGGAGCAGAAATCCTATAGAAAATGGTCTTCTCAGTCTCACTTGAGCAAGAGCCTGTCATGTTCTGACAAACTTTCCAAGTGCCAATAATGACCCCCTGGTTGTTTTCAGATAAATCCATGCTCCAAAGCTTGAATCCAGGTCCACTCACTGTTGGATGTAGGGAAGTTGGGGTCCTGTGCTAAATCAAAATGGTGTCATGGGCCCCCTCCCAACTCAGCGGGAGTCCTTCATGGGCAAGGGCAGCCACACATGCATATTGTCATTTCAAGCTTATTCCTGGACTCTTGTACTGGGGCCCCTCAACACATTTGTTTGTTTGTTTAGACTTATATCCCACCCTATCCCCTGAGGCTCAGGGCGGCTCACAATAAATACATAAGACAAATACAAATCTAAAATACATAATAAACCGCATAAAAACTAAAAACATCTCCTCCTCCCGCCAAAAATCTATCCCTGCCCATTAAATGCCTGGCTGAATAAAAAGGTCTTATGCTGCCTCTGGAAGACAGTCAAACTAGGGCTGAGGTAAACCTGCAAAGGAAGGGAGTTCCGAAGCTGTGGGGCAGCAGCCACAGAAAACGCCTCTCTGCAGGCCCATGTCGTACAAAACTGGGGCCAGTCATGAAGTCTGCACTTGCCTGGATCCGTCCCCAGTTCCAGTGTTCCTTGAATGCCTCTTTCTGAGTGTTGTGACACCTAGGGATGGGCGAACGCGGTTCAGAAGTTTGGAGTTCGGAGCGAACTCGACCAGTTCGGTCGACCGAATCGAACTTCCGAACCAAACTCAATTTTCGAACTGAACTGAATTTCCGAACTCGGCTCTGTTCGCCCATCCCTAAAAGATAATATGCCATTTATTTCAATGGGGTTTGAATTTCCAAACTTTGTTCGGAAGTTCGGAGTTCGGAATTCAAGTAGATCTGACCTCTGGATCTAGTTCCTACCCCCAAGCACTGAAAAACTGAGCTCAAGGCAAAGGAGCAGAGAGGAGGGCATGCTCACAAGGATAGGGGAGAGATCCATGATCTTCTGGGCCCTTCTTCTTTTGGAACACAGCCGTTAGCCACCCTCCATGAATTTCTATGTGGCCCTCGGGCCTCATAAGTTCTGAAAATGAATCGAAGCTCTTAAAAGAACTGAAGCTGAGGGTTTCAGAAAAGCCTTAGCAGTCTAATTCCAAATACATTTCAATGGGCTCTAAGTGCTGAGGCCCATTTGGATATCCCAGCCTAAAAACAATGGAAACAAGCGAAATTGAATAATGTGACAATATAGAGTCTGAATCCATTTCAGAAACTAGACAAAAGTTCAGGAGCGGTGTTGGCGCAGGTCTTATTTTCCCTCTTTTTCCCAGCTCACTCTCTTCCACTCCTTCATTTCTGGTTAATAGTTGATAAGAACAAGACCATAAGAAGTGCCATACTGGGTCAGACCAATGATCCATCTAGCTCAGCATCCTGTCCTCTAACAGCGGCCAATCATGGTGGCTTCGGAGAAGCACCCAACAGGTTACAATGGGGGATCCATTCCCTGTTGTTTCCCCCAGCTCCCGTCATGTTCCCTGATCCTGTCTGACTAATAGCTGATAAGAACATAAGAAGTGGATTTCTACAGTGCATACACCTGTTCTTTAAGGCTTTTCATGACTCTCCTTTCTGAGATCTTGTTTTGAGTCACCACTACACAGATATGTCTGGGTGCAAAGACATTTGGGGCTTGGTGACCTATGAGGTCTCGCACATCTTCTAAAAATGGAACTCTCCAAACTGTGGTTCAAGACATAATTGCTCCCCTTGATCTAAATGGTTATTGAATTAGACCCTTTGTTTTTCCTTTACCCCGAAGCCAGCTTTCTTGGCACCACTGCCACCTAAAACCATTTGCCTGCGGTTTTTTTGCAAGTGAATAAGAACTTGGTGGCTACAATGATTGCCTCATCCTGCTGATAACACCTCCTACTCCATTAGGACCAGAGGAAAAGGCTCCCATAGCAAGAGTGGTCATTCCTACTGCAGTGGATTTAAATCAGCACAAAATGAAAGCTAGACTCAGAGTTTTATTTTAATCTGCTCTTGCCTTCCACTTCCCTGATTCACTTCCAGAGTTTTCCTGGGAACTTCCCAACACAACTTTTGTTTCTCCTTGAAAGGGAATCCCGGAGAGACAATCCAGAGTCAAAGCTCAAAATGTGTGTGTCCCCCTTCCATTCCCATGGACGTTCCCAGGATAGTCTGGCCACCCAAGGCCCTTTAAAAATGTAATAATGAAGTCCACAAAGTGTGAGTTTATAAACCAAAAAAGGAAGGCAGGCCAGGAGAGGAAGGCTGGTTCAGCGGTGAAAGTGCCCAAGACGTATGTTTAATTCCCTGATCATCCACAGACGTTCTCTGTGGACTGAGTTTCCCATCTGTAAAATGGGGATGGAGCCAGAGGTGTTGAGGATGAATGCATTCATGCTTGTGAAGTGCTCTGTTTTTACAGTAATGAGGAATGTATAAAAGGTTGAGGAGAAAGGAAAACCTGCTCATTTAGCCAGCTCACCTCTGGCTTTCACTGTATTGTCCCTTTAGTTCCCAAGGGAATTAATATGCCTTTTTGTCTTCACAAAAATAATTTGGACATTCATTCCCAAGAATGAATATCCAAAATCAAATTTGACAAATACTGTGCAATTCTCAGCTTTGTTACTTCACTTTGGTATTTCATTCACTTTGAGATGTTGGCATTTGGTGCTTCAGGCACATTGGTGGGGTTTTGGAATGAGAAAGTGATTGTGTGATGTAGCAGCAACTGCATTCAAAAATTCAGAAAACCCGCCAAGTGGGACCACTGAGGTGTCAAATACCGAAAATCAGAAGTGACCAAAGTACAGAAATCACAGTGCTGAGTAGAGCTGAATTGGGAAGGGGCGTTAGTGGATTTTACTCACTGTTTCAAGTAACCCTTCAGGTACACAAACAATATTTTTCAATGAAAATGGTACTTGCATAACTGATGTTTCAGGTAACCATCTCCCCAACCCCACGTTTCTGGGTTTCTTGTTCAGTTGTTTTAGCTTTTCGGCCATTTTGGCATTTTGGTTGCAACATTTTCAGCAATTGTGCTTGAACAGTAGTGCAAGAAGTGCCAAAATGAGGTAACCAAACTGCCAAAAGGACCCAAATATCCAATTGAAAAGAGTACCTAATGGAGCGTGAACAGCTAATGGTTATTACCAGATGCACCATTTTGGAATCAGGTAGTATAGATTCATTGGATTTATAAGGCTTTTGGATACCCATTTCACAGCCGTATACTGAAAGAAAGAATTAACTCCTCATATGAAGCTGGAAGCAAACATCACTTCATATCGGCTTTGTTAAAGTCTATTTGGATATAGGATGTTCATTATTAGCTCTAATCCTCCTAGGACACTTTCAGTACTTCACTAATGGTTACATTGTTGTTAATTGTGGAGGATGCCGTCTTAGTGGATGAATCACATAGAAGGAAAGATTGTATCACTACCCCCCTATGAATTATGTTACTTCTCTGATGCAGGTGGCATGCAAAAGCCTGTGATCTTAGTCCACATGCTGCAGGTTCTGTCCTCATGAACAACTAACGAGGGAGTTGTTAGCAACAATAAACTACAGCCCACTCAGGCTAGGTGTTGTCATGCCACAGCTGTTGCTGTTGGTTGCTATGTACACAAATAGGCACAATGATCATGCTAACACCAGGGTGTTTCACCTCCCTGCACAGAGCATGAAAGGAAGTGAAACCACAACATGCAAATACTAAGAGATTACATTATGTGTAGGGGAGTCAGTTGGTGCTTTTAGACGGACAGCAGCTCCACTTCTGCCCGCTTTAACCCCCAGGTTGACGGGTGCATGTAGAGGCACATGCCAGATATACAAAGCCGGGCAGCCCTGCTGGTGGCACTGCGGAAGACCTCGGTACCATGCCATGTGGAGCGTGTCAGCCAAACTGGGGTCAATGACCAAAAGTGGAGCATTTGTCTGTTTGTTGGGTGGACCCATGTGTCAGGGCCTGGCGGCGCACCTGCTGAGAACAGGGTGGGATGCGGCAGGGCCCAAGCATGTGGGTGGCCGTCTAGGATGATACAGGGAGCTCTTCCAGCCCCCCGGGGAACCAAGGAGGGTCCCAGGAAACCTTGGGCGATACTGCACTAAGTCGTGGCCCTCTGAACCCGGTGGTGACGCGGTGCAGAGCGTAGGGAAACCCCAGCAGCATCCCTAGCAACGCCAGGTGCATGCGCATAGGACTGAATCCGCCAAGGAGTTCAGAATGCCTGCGCCAGCAGGTGCTGCATCAGGGTGGGAATAAAAGGAGAAGCCTGGCGTTGTTCATTGCTGGTAATCAGTGCTGCTGCCTGAGAGACTGGCTCCTCGCTGTTAGCATGGAGTAGCGTTTGCCCTGGAGTATTAGAGCTTGTGTGCGTGTGTTAATTGATGGGGCTAGTGTGACTGAGAGAGTGTATGGTTGTGAGTATGCAGATCTCTCTGCCCCCCCTCCCCATCTTGCCCTACTGCTTGTAGCCTAACTGACCTTCTTTCCTTGCGCTTCCTGGGTTCTGGAGTTAGCTTGTCCCTATCCCTTCGTGCACTGTTCAGCACTACTGATGGTGCGCTAGTTTGTGTGGAGTGGTTATTGTAGCATCACACCTGGTTACCAACACCCTATGATGATCTCAGTGGGATCCTTTCGAAGGATCAAAGCCACCCTACGATCCTGAGGGTTATTTTCCAGGTGTGGTTCCTTGCACAAGGTGAAAGAGGGTGAGTTTCCTCTTCCCTCCCTCCCTCCCGTCCCTCACACCATGCTTCAGCTCCTTGCCTGACCGACTGTTGTCCCAGTCAGCAACATGGAGTTGCAGCTGCCAGCGTAGAGTGTCAGGTGAGCGGCTGCAGCTCTATGGGGTGTATGTGGGGGGAGCCGCAAAGGTGGACCGCAGCCACCGGGGATCACCCACCAGTCTATCTAAAGTGGACCGAAGTGGAGTGCAAGTGGGCGATGCAGACTGCCTCCCTGGAGCATCTCTGGAGGCAGGCAGCCTCCATGGCCATCTGTTTAGAACCAATGAGAAGAGATGAGAACACTCCCTTTTTAATGTACAGCCCCTTTAAATATAGAATGTCTCTCTCTACTTGGCAACAACTGAGGTAGCTGCTTCTTTACATTTGAGTTCAGATGCAAAATGTCAGACTGGGACTCTTTCTCATACAGACTCTAGTTTCTCTTTGATCAGACTATTCACCTAGGGTCTGGTCAAAAGAGCACTGAATTTAAAGAGAAAGGCCTCAATTAACTTAAATAGCTTTGGAGGAATTCCTGTGATGCAATGTAAACTATACTGTCATTGGTGTTTGGTGTATGGGGAACACCTTTCACGTAGAAGAATCCTAAAGCACAGTTACCCAAGATGCATTTATTTATTTATCTTAATTTTTTTTACCCTGCCCTATCCCCTGAGACTCGAGGCATCTCACATCATTAAAAAATATGAAATATAAAATAAAACCTATAAAAATAATAATACTCACCCCCACCCTTTGGATCTACTCCTGCCCGTAAAATGCCTGGCTGAATAAATAGGTCTTACACTGCCTTCAGAAGATGCTCAAAATGGGGCTTAGACGAACCTCCAGCGTTCCAAAGCTGTGAAGCAGCCACCGAGAACATCTCTCTGTGTGTGCCTGAGACGTACGGACCTGGACCAATGATGGAACTTGCAAGAGGGCACTCTCAGCTGATCTTAGAGGCATAATGAGGAAGGTGGTCGTTTAGATATGTAGGGCTCAGGCCATTTCTGAATTATATTTCTGAATGATGAATCTGCTAAGCCCTAGCTACTAGACTCATGGATCTCAGTGTGGGCTAATACCACTACTAGAGGGACTCAGAGCACCCCAATCTCTGTATAGGTTGCAACATCATAGCATGGGGACATACCATGGGGGTAGAAGTGTTATCAAATTCACTGTTGTCACAAAGGCATCCTGCTTCATGAATGGTGCAGAGAAAGGCCATAATGCAAGATCTGTGCACATGTGTACCAAACCTATGCCCTGTGTGTGTATATATAGTGTGTGTCCACAGGGTGCCCCTCAAAAGGTTCCCCACCTCCCAAATGCACAACTACCCAGAACAGGGAGAGGTAGGCTTGCAGCAGAGGATGTGGCTGGTGGTGTGGTCAAGAGGTAGGGGACTGTGTTGGGGGCACCCTCTGCGAGCACACTGTGTGCTTAAAACCAGAGCTGAAATGAATACTTGCAAAGTGAGCACCTCATCTGTTGAAAATGCAGTATCTGACTCAACTTGGTACTAATTGATTAGTTCCTGACAGGCTGCCCAATGTACTGATTGACTGGGTTTTGTCCCAATTTTCTGACTTCTGGTATCAATTTTCCGATTTCTGGTACCAATTTTACGATTCCTGGTACCGATTTTCCAACTTCTGGTATGACATTCCAACCTTCCATCCTGATTCCTGTACTGATTTACCATTTTACCGATCAGTAAAACAGTAAATCAGTAATGGTAATACCAATAATGGTAATCTCGGGTGCTCAACTCGGTACTTAGGTACCAATTAGGTGTCTGATAGAATACTCAAACATGCGGGTATTACCTACACATGGCAAATGCACTTCCCAATTCAACTCTACTTAAACAATAGAAAATATTTTTTGCACAACCCATGATAGATCAATGGAATTCATTCCTATGGGATATTATAAAGGCCAAGAGTATGATTGGGATGAAAAAAGGATTAAACTAACTCATGCAGGTCAGGACCATCACTGGCTATTAGTCAAGATAATCAAAGGATGCAAACTCAGGATATCCCTAAACCTCTGATTGCCAGATGATGAGAGTGACTGACAGCAGATGGGCCACTACATAATTCACCTATGGTGTCTTGTACATTTTCTCAGAAGCATCTGGCTCTGGGCACTATTAGAAACAGAATACTGGATTAAATGCACCATTGATCTTACCCAATTGGACAGTTCTTATCTTGTCCAGCAATGGATAGGACAATTTGCTGAAACTTGGGAGACCTAGATTCCATTTTTAGTTGTGTTGCTGACCGTTTGAGTGAAAGGAGGGTCATTTCCTCTCTATGTGCCTTAGTTTCCTGATTTGACAAATGAGATCAAGGATAACTTTCTTACCCAAGTCTGTTGATGTGTATTCATGAAAATGGTTGCAGAAGAGCATTATTCATTATTATGAAGGGTCATTGGTTTATATCTGACTTTGCAGATATATTCTGGCTATTTATTGGACTTTCCATGTGGGGACGGATAGGTAATACAATCCAAAAATAACAGAGTTGAACAGAGAGGCGTTCAAAGGAAAAGGGCAAATGAGCAGAAAGTTACATGCAGTGATGGACATAAATGTAAAGAGAGTAAATTGTATTTGGGGTGGTCAGGCCATCCTGCTAGAACTGTCTTCCTTCATCCCCTTATGACTTGATGACTGACCCCATCTCTGTCACCAGTGGTAGAGTTTTTCCATATAATTCCCCAGAGCTCACGTACCTCTAAATTCAATGTTCTTTTTTTTACTAATTGTGACACCAGAACAGCCTAGTTTAGAAAAAACTGAGCAACAGAGACCTGTTATTTTTGGATTGTGTTACAATCCCCACCACCACCTCCCAATATGGAAAGTCCCAGCTCCCCAGAGAGCAACAAAACAGAAAAAGTAAAAAAAGAAAGGTCATGAACTCATCAGTAAAATCATTACTAAATTTCTCAGGGAGAAAACCTTTTTGAAGGCAGATGAGTGGGAGTTTGGGGTAATAGTGGAGCAGATAGAGGGAAGAGTGGGTAGCAAACATGCCAACACCGTTTATTAAGGGAGGAGTGATGGTTACAGTAGCATACAGCCTCATTAACAAACCACTGTTCAATCAACATAACCAAGATTGTCCATTTATGGCTCATTTACTACCCATATATGACCCTTTTCACACAGGGTGGTGTGCTAGGAGTAAAGTAGGGGTGGGACAGGGGATACCAGGGCAAGAAACCACTGGGGCCCCACCGTGGGGAAGTGGGAAGGTTAGATAAAGGCTGTTTTTACATGAGACGCCGGTCCCATTCATGCCCACCGGTCTCCCCCCCACTGCGGCTCGTATAAAAATGGCCAAATGGAAGGGCAGCAAGAGTAATTGGGGAGTGACTGGGGAAGCAGTGACAAAGACCTTTTTTACATGAGATGGTCCCAATCATGCCCACGCAGATCCACTGCATGGGCATGAGTGGGTGCCGCCCATGGGCATGACACGGTCGGTGAGTGGGGGGGGGTGCATGCCCCCATGACCCATGCATCCCCACTTGTGGAGCAACCGGCGAAAATGGAGGTTGCTCCGTGAGTGGGGATGTGGGGGGGATCGGTGTGCGACCGTGTGCACTGTCCCTCCCCCCCCCGCACTGCCCCTGCTGCCGCGGCACACACACCCCCCCCCGACACCGCAGTTCATATAAAAATGGCAAAAGAAGCTTCATCATGGTGCACAGGCCCTCATGGACTCCAGTGCAGCTGTACTGGCTGCCCCTCTTATAACTATGCCCTTTGTGGGTGTTGTGTTTTACCACCAGCATTATTCTCATCTTGGGGAAGTGTTCATGTGAACCCTGTACTTGTGGCAACCAAACTTCCAACATTCCCATACATGTCCCAGAGTCCTTCACAGCTACTGTACTCACAGCCATATTTCAGGGAGGGGAGGGGAGGGGAGGGGGTGGGAAATTTTACCAGTATGGACAGCAAAGATGTACAGCTGGAATCAAGCTTGACAGGATACACTCCCCCCTTCCCACTACTGTGCGGTAAGTTTTGTGTAGATGTGTTGCCAGGCCCTTGTTAGAGGAGGGGAAGGATTGCCCCATGCCTCACACGTGGAAGGGGCCACATCAACATGTCTAGTTTCCCCCCCCCAGTCAGAAAAAAATGACATTGATATGGGGTGATAGTGAGAAGGAATGGGGTGCGGGTGGGGGCTCAATTGAACATTCTACCCCTGGCCCCTCAGAGACTTAAAAGGATTATTTTACACATGGGTAAATAATCAGAAATGGTATGTTTCATGTGAATGCAACCTAAGAAGCTTATTCTCACTTTGCTAATGGAGAAGTGGAGGTAAAGAAAGGAAGGGGCTCAGCTAAGGCCTCCAGAGAGGCAGCAGTGTTTGGGGTACCATGGGGCATAGGGTGTTTTCAGTCAGTCAGCAGATCCACCTCTGCTCTGCCTCACCCCCAGGTGGTCCGTCCATCTAAAGGCAGACCACCAGATGTGCCGGTGGAGCAGGCTGTGCTTTCTCTGCTCGCGGTGCTTTGGAACACCCAGGAGCACTGCTGGCAGAGCAGGCTGCCTGAACTGGAGGTGCTGTCTGTCTGCTCAGCGGATGGATGCGGCACCTCCACTCTCAACCGGCGATTGCCCTGGACAACACCATAGAGTTACAGGTGGCATCCTAGAGCATCAGGTGATCCACCTGCAACTGTATAATGTGGGGGAGGGGGGGCACTGCGCAGGCAAACCATGGGCCGTTTAAACCCAACCCAGGTGGGACTGCAAGAGGGCAGATGCACCCAGAGCAGGTCTGGGGGTAAACAGCCCCACATCCATCAGAAAACTCCCGTAGACTTCCAAAGAGCAAGATGAGTAGGAAGAGACAGAGCTGACAGGCACATGAGATGTTGCATTTGGGCTGCTGGCCTGGTCCTGCTTCTAATAAGGTCTGATAGGAAAAAAAACTTTCAGGTAAGCAAGAGCATCATGGGTGTAATTTTTTTTTGCATGGGTTTGCACATTTTCATGCCATGCTGTGAATAAAGGTCTGTTCACACAAAACACCAGCTCCTCCTGGGTAAATTATCTCTGTCCCTCGATTAATTCCACAGAGGCCACTGGCAGTGTCCCTTTTGGCCTCTAAAAATGGTGCTGCGTGGGCTTTTCAAAATGACTGCTGTCCTGTTCCATGCATGTTTTCAGAGCGGTCCTACCTGGCTCTCTGTGTTGTCAACAGCTCTTTAATAATTATCTTGAGAACCCTGACAAGTTTAATTTCTACAATGAAAAGGCAGGAGAAGAAACCATTTGCTTAAAGCGCCTTGTGTTGTCTGACCTATGCAGCCTTGCTCCTCTGGGAAGACTTTAGAAGGAGGTTTTTCAAAGGTGTGACGAAAGACGCTTTTGGCAGGGGCGTTTAGCATCTCATTCCTCATTTTCATTTGCCTTCCAAAGATTCCTTGGTCAGAATGACACGGCTCTAATTACCTCAGCACTGACAACCCCCAAGCATTCATCGTGTCATCGCAAAGAGGAGTTTGGAAATGTCATCTAGTGGCCAATAAATTCTTAACATCCCAGCACCTAAATGGTTATTAACTCTTGACAATCAGTGTAGCCTAGTGGATAAGCTATGGAATTAGGAGATATGGGTCCAAATACGTCTTACACCGTTTTTAGATGAGGCGCTGCACAAGCGCCTCCTGAGCCGCGCGTTAAGACAGAAGCCGGCCGCGCTGCCGGAAGTGATGTTCTCTCCGTTGCCGGCAATGGCGGCGGCTGGAGACGCGGCGCTTTGCAGAGGCGCGTTCTAGAGATCTGACATGCGGGTCCCTGACATGCGGCTTCCCTCGCGCATGTCAGGGAGCAAAATCCTGCCCTGACATGCGCGCGGGAAGCTGCGACACATCCCCGTTCACACCGGCTCTTCTTCTGCTCTCCGGCTCCTCCCTGCTGCCAAGTCGTCCCTCGCAGGTCTCGCCGCCGCCACACCACATCAGGTGTCAATGCGGCAATGGGACATGTTGCCTAGGGCTGCCGTAGGCTCTCTGGAGTTTTTCAAAAAGAGGCTGGACAGCCATCTGTCAGGGATGTTGTGGTTGTAGTCATCCTGCATCCCAAAAGGGGGTTGGATTAGATGACCTTGAAGGATCCTTTCCACTCTTTAATTCTATTATTATAACTCCCAGACCCAGCAAAGTCAGTGAGAACTGTGACCAGGTGCCTGATGGCAGAATCCCCCAGATTAGAACAAGGAACTGTAGGTCCAAGGAGATGGCTCTCTGGATATGCTGAACAGTGAACACTCATTGTTCCAGGGTTCTAGCAGAAGTGGGTGGCTCTATTTCTGACTCAAATTCACTGTGTGACCATGACTGACTCACGTCACTTCCACCTCACTGAGCTTTGGTTCCCGGTGCGGTAAAACACAACTGTTTTTTGTAAGGTGTTTTGTGTTCCACAGATAAAAGATGCTAGGAGCCAAATCCTAAGGCTGGCCTGAGGAACCTGTCCCACCCCCATCCCACCGCACCCCCTCGCCACGGGCCACTCTGAAAATTAGTAAAAGCTCTTTGGGGGAAGAGATGTTTGAGAAGTGTGCTCAGGATGTTGAAGGAAGAAGGGTGCCAGATCAGGGATCTATGTCGTAGCTTCATCTGCTATTCTTGAGAGCATACCCCCATCTTTATTCCCTTCCCCTGAGCTGAGGATAGGGCCTACATCTTTCCAGGAATTGGAAAGAGGCCAAGTACAACCATAGACTGGATTTTGCCAATGGACTACAGGTTCCTTCCCCACCTCTGTCTTCAGGCAATGGTGCCTGAGGTCCCAACCCATAGTTTGAAAACCTCAGTCTTAAGGCCATTTTAGTCACTTGCAAAACTCCCATGGATGCCAATGGTGCAGAGTCAAACCCTGTAACAGGGACAAATGTTTTAATTATTAAAGCATCATCGGAAGAGCTGTTGTTAGATAGTGCAGAGTCGTGGGCAGAGGCAGAGATGTGGGTCTCTTTCCCCGCAGTACAGTGCATTCCTCCAGCAACAGATGAACCGACATGTGATACTGTGGATAGTCAGCATCAAGCTCGAATAGTTTGGGACATGGAGATACAAAACTGAATTGCCAATGAGAAAACCAATAGGATTGATTGCTATTTTGCACCTGTTAAAGATATACTGACGTCATTTTATTTTTGTATTATATGTTGCACAAATGAAACTTGCCATGATCTAGATGGGGTCACTTTAAGGTGGCTTAGTTGCCACTATCTTGAGTTTACAGCTCTCACAACTCTGTAAATATGATGTAACTTAACCTAGTGGCAGCCACTAATAGCTAGGCCTCTGCCCTGCACTGGTTACCTCCCTCAAAACTAGCTCTCTCTGATCACCGGCGGGTGCAGGGGATGCTTTACAGTCATTGGTGCTTTACAATTAAGAAATGATGGCAAACTTTTAAAAAATGAGACTGAAGAGACAGAAAAACAGTTCCCACCAGGTCCCCGTTGTGCTACTGTTATTGAGAGACTAGCAGCGGTGGAGACTTGGGTGAGAGAGACTGTTTATATAAAGAGCGTGTGGATTAATTGCAGTACGACTTCATTCTAAACCAATATTTAGTCTAAAACACTTCAGTCTGTCAGTTCCCATGTCCACATGCCTGTTTCCACCAGTTAATAGCTCCATTTATATTGAGGCTGTTAGTATTATGGCTGGAACCAGTATTTCATAGACACGGGAGGTGGGTAGCGGGAGAGAGAGAGAGATTTTTACCACAGCAGAAAATGTTCCATGTACTCCATTTACTTTTGAACTCTCCAGATTTTCTTGAGAACTGCAAGCTAAATCACGGATACGGCTCTGTTCCTCAAAGCCTTGTACCAGTGTGAAGCCTGTGGAAGTGAAATGAGTTTCTGCTAGTTCAGTGCTTTGAGAATTGGAGCCATTCACTTAATTTGATATACCATTCTCCAGATGATCTGATTTTTCCTATTTTGGGAGTGAACCAGTCCTTGGGCAAGACACTGCTGTCTAGGGGGCTGCTCTATACTTTGCATGTGACTGGTGGTCTACGACCTCAAGGGGCTCTTCCAAAACAAAGTAATAGCTACAGAGGAGCACAGTAGCATTCTGGCCTTGTTGCCTCTTCACTGGGTACACCCTAGCCACCCTTCAGAAGTTGCCATGGAAGGAGCCTTCCATGCCGTATCAACCGACCAGCCTTTTGTTGAGGAAGTCTCTGGTGGTGGGTTCATGGCCCATTTGTGCCAGAGCCATAGGGTATAACTAAGTGGCTCCTACTGTTCTGAAGTAGAGTTGAAGATTCCTAAGGGCCAAAGGTTGACACTGCTGTTTGGATCTGTTTCTTCCTCCTGCCAATCTCTCATCATTTAAGCCCAAGACTAGGAAGCAATGCAAGTGGCCTTTCTAAATATAGCATCTGACTGTCTTGAAGTTCTTCCTGGTGTTCATTCTCATTTCACTCTTGTGTAATTTCAGCCAGTAAATCTTAGCTCTACCCCAGTCCCAGTATTGCCCTGAATGGGACCTTCCCTTGTACCGATGACTGTCTGTCTCCATAAAGAAATACAAAAACAAACCAAACAAACCTAGTTTCTCATCAGCTTTTTTCAGCACCTTCTTCCACTAGGCTGGGTGACATCTCCGACCACACACTCCCCATCAGAGTAACCTTTTATTTTGTGGCTTTGCTTCCCTCAGTGTTTGCACCTGTTTACAGAAACCACCTTCATTTTAAGCACACCAGCTGAGATGCCTGGGCAGACAGTTGCCATGGCAGCAAGATACCATCGCCACTGCATTCTTAACAAGAAATGCACCCAAAAAAAAAAGAAAAAAAAGAGTGACACCCATCGAGCTCTGGTTTAGAGGTGACACCAAGTTAAGGACAGCCTGGTTTTAGCAGCTTTTACAACTAGGTTACATGCACATGTGCACTCTCTTCCTGCCAAATCAGATAATGTAATAAGTATTAGCTTGGAACCCAGTGGAGCCAGCCTAGGACCGCATCAAGGCTAAATTCAACAAATAAGACTGAAATGAATATTTGGTGTGAATACTGAATTCATCAAATTTGGTATATTCATATCTGTAGATACAAAGCAGTATTTGCTTCCTGTTTCCTTTACGTTTCCAAATATTTGTTTTGGTTTCATGGTTGGTATTTCAGTTTCTTTGGTACATTAGTTTGTTCAGTGGTCAAAGTGAAGGAAGTACTGAATACCAAATTACCAAAGTAACTGAAATATTAAATTAGATGTGAAACAGGAAGTGGGTTTATTATTTGTAGGTATTGTACACATTTTTGGGCAGCCCTTCGAGGGCCAAAATAATATCAGCAACCAAAGGTACTTATATATCCAGGGGTGGGGGGTGGTATTCCATTTGAGGTTTTCAATTCTATTATTTCAGCTTTTGGTCAGTTTGGTATTTGGTTATGTCATTTTCATCAATGGTGCATTAACGATAGTGTCAATATTGCCAAAATGGCATAACTGTAATGCCTAAATGCCTGAAATACCAAGATAACCAAACTGAAAAAAAAAACCAATAACCAAACTGGATACCCGACAGAGCCAAGGCCAGAGCTCCCCTTCCATTTATTTTTCTCCTCTCTGTCTGCTATGGCCCTTCTCCTAGTTGTGTCCCCCAACAAAGCAAAGAGCCTCCCCATCTGAGAGAACTTGGTTACACTACTGTGCTCCAGGTGGAGGAATGCTCCTCAGTAGGGATGTGTGAACAGAACGGGGTTTGGATGTTTGGCCGTTCAGGCCAAAAACTTAGTTTGGGTTCATGGGTTTGGTCCCGCGGAGTTCGGAACCCCTGAACGTTTGGAAAATTTAGCTAACTGGAGGCTTTGGGCACTCCAGGCATGCCCGTGGGAGCATGGCAGGCCATCGGAGACGCAGCAGCAGCAGCAGCAGCAGCAGCAGCAGCAGCAGCAGAGACCAGGAAGGCTTGTGGCATGGCACCCCGGGTTGCCTGAGCAAGCAGACTAGACACTTGGCCCCTGGGGGTGCCCATGGGGGCATGGCTGGCCGTCTGAGACCCAGTGGCAGCAGCAGCAGCAGAGTCCAGGAAGGCTTGGGGCTTGGTGGCTGGCCCGGCACCCCTACTTGGCCAGGCATTGCAGGCTGCCAGGCATCAGCGGAGCAGCAACAGAGGCCCGGCCAAGGCTTGGTGGCTGGCACCCCTACTTAGCTGGGCATTGCAGGCTGCCAGGCATCGGTGGCAGCCTGACTCAGGGTGGTGCATGAGGACAGCTTAAACTGGGAGGCCAGGAAGCCAATCAGGTACCTAAACCCCATGTCCCCGACCACCGAGAAGGGCTTCCCATCAAGCGCAATCATTTCCCCCAACATGTGTGTGGCTTTCAGTTAAAAGCCATGCTGCCCTCCACGTCCTGCAGCTGCCAATGAACTTGGCAGCTTCCCCCACCCCAGCTCCTCCATGGTGCACTGACGCTTCTGGGCCTCAACTGGTTGCTGCTGCTGCTACTGCTGCTACTGCTACTCCTACTCCTCTCCCTGCTGCCATTGCCCGGGGATCGGACCCTGCCTCTAGCAGCCGGGGTGGAATATACCAGCCCTGGACTGCTGGGGTTCACATGAATAATGGGGGACATTGGTGGTGCATGATGAACATC
The DNA here is from genome assembly GCA_003113815.1 of Sphenodon punctatus. Taxonomy (NCBI): domain Eukaryota; kingdom Metazoa; phylum Chordata; class Lepidosauria; order Sphenodontia; family Sphenodontidae; genus Sphenodon; species Sphenodon punctatus. The sequence continues at coordinate 3,246,044 of QEPC01005433.1, read as the reverse complement.
CGACTCTGAAGCACCTGCTCCTGCAGCCACAGCAGAGACAGCCACAGCCTCCTGGACTGCAGGCCTTCCCATGCCCTGTGTGGCAGTGGAGGTCGCTGGCAGAAGGTGATGCCAAACCACACCCCTAGTGCCACGCAGGCTAGGAAGACAGGCTGAGGCAGGGTTCAAGCTTTTCCAATCGGGCAGGCAGACAGGCACTTTGGCATGAGCTTCAGAAGGCAGACTGAGGCAGGGTTCGAGCTTGGCAACCAAGGCAGGCAGACAGGCATCATGGCATGAGAGGCAGTAGGGAAGGCAGACTGAGGCAGGGTTTGAGCTTTGCCCACAGGGCGGGCAGACAGGCACTTTGGCATGAGCATTGGAAGGCAGGCTGAGGCAGGGTTCGAGCTTGATAACCAGGGCGGGCAGACAGGCATTATGGCATGAGAGGCAGTAGGGAAGGCAGGCTGAGGCAGGGTTTGAGCTTTGCCCACAGGGCGGGAAGACAGGCACTTTGGCATGAGCATAAGGCAGGCTGAGGCAGGGTATAACACCTAAATCTATCTAATCTAATCTAAATAAATAAAACTATGAAGTAAATGGGTGGAAATGGGTGGAATAGGAGGAGGATGGCAATGGATTGGGAAGAACACAAACTACTGGGAGAGGGAGCATTCTGAAAACGCCTGCTGACAGGATCAGTGACTACCTCAGAACAAATTGGAAGGGGGGGAGGGCAATTACTTTTGTTACTTGCTGCGCCCACCTTACCGCAAGTCCCATTGGCTCTGTGCAGCCTAGCCTGTGGCCAATCGCAGACTGCCAAGCCAGTGGTCTGAGGAAACGAGGGATGGTGATTGGACAGGCTGGCTGCTAGTCCAAGCCTCTACACTCCTCCTCAGCTGACCCCCACCCCCTGAACCTGCCAGCCAGGTTTTTCCCACCCGAACGTGACCAAACTGTTCGGTGGTTTCCGTGTTTGGTTCAGGCGTTCGGTTCAGGTGTCTGAACTGAATGAGTTCGGGCCGAACTCTGAATGTCCAAACCGCGTTCGCACATCCCTACTCCTCAGGCTAATACTTCCATAGACAGCCCCCTGTGCTGCCATTTCAATCATGGTGTAGTGATAGAGGCTCACTCAGAGATGCAGCAGCTTGAGTGGCCAAACGTTTGGAGACATGGGCTACACATGCTTTCCCTACTCCCTACACATCCCCACAGAGCCCACACAATATAAGACAGTGTTACACAATCACCCTGAGAGCCAGAGAGTGTTAGTAAGGGGGTAAATAAATGGTTACTATCAGTTCTTAATGTGTAACTAAATAAATAATGAGTTGCCAGGGCCCAAGCCTACCTCAGAAGCCACTCCACTGTCCCAGAAGTCACACCTCTCAATCCAGAGCTTTTTAGAGTAGGGGAATTCTTTCAGAGTAGCTATTCTTTGGCTAGCAACCCAGCCGCTGCACTAATTTGCCTCTCTACAGCTGAGTATATCATAAGAACTCTTGTTTTATAACCTGTACGATCGATGACTACTGCTGTGGGTGGAGTAGGAAAGTTATTTTAAAAACCAAATAAACCATGTAGGTTGTTTCTGGCTTTCATTTCCAACTCTGAAATGGCCAATATCGGCCTTTTCTTGGTCTTTCAGGTTCTGGAGTGCACACTCCTACTGAGAACATTTCCCAGAGCTCAGCAGCCCCCCTCCCCCAGAATTTAATTGCCAGCTCTGACAAGAACCACCCACCCACCCACAAATTAAACCCTGGTTACCATCCCTCTGGGGTTAATCTGGAGTCTCCAGGTTTTGAGGAATCATCTTTGGGCTCTGGAAACCGTATTTCCCTGGGTTACCCAGGGCACCTTAGAACTCTTCTCAATAGTGGTGGTGCTGCGCCTGGGGCACTGTGACGACACCTTGATGCTCTGAAAGGGCGTGACCATGTCACAAATGGGCAGAAGAGTTCCTTTGCCCCATCCTTTTCAGCATGCCTTCAGTCATCCATACCTTCATTATCTCGAGGCTAGACTATTGCAATGTGCTCTATGTGGGGCTGCCCTTGAAGACTGTTCAAGGCCTGCAGCTGGTGCAGAATGCAGTGGCCTAGCTCCTTTTGGGGGTGGGTGGCCAGAAGCACATTGCACTGGTGTACCAGAGACTGGCCACCAACAGTGTTCCGGGCACAATTCAAGGTACTGTTTTTGACCTATAAAGCCTTAAATGGCCTGGATCCTGCATAACTAAAGGGCCGCTCCCCCATTATGTTCCTTTGCAGCCTCTAAGATCAGCAGAAAGTGCTCTCTTGCAAGTTCCATTGTCGCTCCAGGTGCATTTGACCTGGGCATGCAAAGAGGGGTTCTTAGTGGCTCAGCCACAGCTTTGGATCTCCCTTCTCTTGGAGGTGCAGCTGAAGTGAATTTTTTTCCCCTGGTTCTTATTCTGTCAGAACTAGGAGTTTTGTTTGGTCTGACCAGAACTCAGACCTAATTGACTGCTGGACTGTTGGTGCATGAGCAAAATGGCCACCACCTTTAACCAAAATGGCAGGGGGGGGGAGAGGCATGGCCATTTTCGCATGTGCAAAATGGCGGCTGCGATTCTGCACATGCAAAAAAAAAAAAGTTTACAGAACTTTTCTGCGAAAATGGAATGGCTGTTTTTGAACCAGTCCTACTTGTAGGTTTGGCAAAGTCCTAGTCTAAGCATCTTCCATCATCTGTGGAAGACCTGTTTTTATGGCTAGTCATGTAACAGGCAAGGTTAGGAATTGTGTGTGTGGGGGGGGGGGGGGTTGATGCATGTGCTTATGGGTTTAGTTTATGTGCTTTTATAGGTTTTAGCTTTTATATTTTATATGCTTGCTTTTATGATGTTGTCACTCTGAGTCTTCAGGGAAGAGCTGGATAAAAATCTAACTAACTCACTCACTCACTGACACATCCCCTTGTCGGATCAATGCTTCTGGGAAGTTGGCAACCCTAGGTAAAGATTCTGAACCAAGGCCTCAAAGGGACATGGTTTCTAGCAGAGATATTGTACTCATTTAGAGAAAAGGGCCAAATTCCACTCTCATTTAGGAATGGTCTTGGGCCTAGTCTCAGTATCCCATACACTTCATCAGAAGCCACATGGATGTCAAAGTGAGGCCTTGCAAGAACTTTCCATCGTAACTAAGCTGTTACTTACTGTTAGGACTTGTTGAAAAAAAATAAATTTTTTACATTTCCTGTTAAAAAAATGTGGATGGGTCAAAATTGGATTTATTTTATTTTCACTGTGGGCACCCAGCTACTTTTCCTTGCCAATTTTATGGAGTTCTCGGCAGCAGCAGAAGAAGAAAGTCTACCCAGAGCAACCCAGCCCCTCTCCAGCTGAATGGTTTCATGCCATTACCCCTGATTTACTAGCATTATAGAGAAGATTCAGACCCAAGGATCTCCTCTGGCCCTGGTTCCCCTGTTGGCTCCCTGGGTTTCAGTCCTACTGCTGTCCTCCAGTCAGAGCCTTAGTGTTGTTCCAGCACATTTCAACCCCACCCCCACCCCCCGGGCCCACCCCCAGCCTGTGAATATTTACCAAGTGCTGTAATCCCAAACCACAAGAGACCTGAAGGCGCTGGAGAAGACTGTGGGAAATCAGGACACTGGGCAGGGGAATTTAACTTTCACTCAAGCAACTTATTGCTTCAGTTTTTCCCCCATCACTCAGTGCAAGACAAATCTATAGTAATAAAAAACACACACACACACACACACAGCAGCTTGATCCAGCCTTGGAAACAGGACCAGGCAAAGCAGTTACAGATCCCAACAATGGTATTGTTAGTTGCCTTATTGGTCTGATCTTTCATCTTGTCCTTCTCATCTTCAGTGCTGGACTTAGGGGCAGGCCCAAGAGGCAGGGGCCTACATTGACAGATTCTGAAGGGCAGCGGGGGTCCAGGGAGAGAGGACCGAGCTGGGGGCAGAACTGGGACTGGGAGGCTTCTCTGTGTGGCCGCACTGCTACCCCTCCTCCCCTCCTCTCCCCCGCTGCCACAGCAGTACTACCGTGACCCATGTGTCGCCCGCAGTTAGGGAGGGGGGAACCCCACCTGGAAAAGCCTGCCCTGATGACCTGAGCCCCCTGCAAACCTGCTCCACAGGAGCGCTACTCCACAATCATCACCCCATCATGTGCACATGCAATACTGTAGTTTTCTGCGAAGTGCTATTGCGTGTGTGCACATTGTTGGCGCCATGTTGTTTTCTCTGGAGCATGCTGGGGAATTTAGTCCTGCAGCTCCAGAGATCAAAGATGACGACATTTGCGCACACACGCAATAGTGCATAACAACAAACTGCGCTATGTGCTTGTATGCGATGGGGACATGAGACTCTCATGGCAGCTGACTGAAAGCCTCAGCCAGGCAGCCTAGTGAACAAGGGGAGGCAGTTGGGGGGCATGGTTTTTGGGGGTGGCAGCCTGAGAAATAGGGATGTGCGAACGCGGTTCGGGTATTCGGTGTTTGGCCCGAACTCAGCCAGTTCGGACGGCTGAACTGAACGCCTGAAGCCCTGAACAGTTCGGCCCCATTCGGGCGCGTTTGGGTGGGAAAAACAGGGCTGGAAGGCCCACAGAGATGGGGCAGCTGAGGAGCAGACTTCCTGTCACCAGGGGTGGAGAGGCTTAGAGAACCAGCCTGCCCAATCACCTTCCTTCTTTTCCTCAGACCACTGGCTTCATAGTCTGCGATTGGCCATGGTCTAGGCTGCATGGAGCCAATGGGGCTTGTGGTAAGGCGGGCGCAGCAAGTAACAAAAGTCATTGCTCTCCCCCCTTCCAATTCATTCTGAGCTAGCCACTGATCCTGTCAGCAGGCGTTTTCAGAACTCTCCCTCTCCCAGCAGTTTGTGTTCCTCCCAATCCATTGCCATCCTCCTCCTATTTCACCCATTTCCACACATTTACCTCCATAGTTTCATTTATTTAGATTAGATTAGATAGATTTAGGTGTTATTTTTATTTTTTNTATCGGTACTGAAACCAAATTTTTTTAGGTATTGGTATTTTTGGCCCTGAAACCACCCCTGGTGTCCACCCCTGGTGACAGGAAGTCTGCTCCTCAGTTGCCTCCCCCTTCCAGTCACGTTTTTCTCACCCCCAAACTCATCCAAACTCTTCCGAACTGTTCAGAAGTTTGGGCGTTCGGTTTGGAGGTTCAATTCAGTCGTCTGAACAGGCCGAGTTTGGGCTGAACTCCGAACTTCTGAACCGCGTTCGCCCATCCCTAGTACATGAGTCTGCGGCTGTCTCTGCTGCTCTCAGGGAGGTGCAGTGCACTGTGTATAAAATAAGGTGGTGAAGCGTGGGAAGGTGCTCACCAACCTTGGCACAACTGCCATGGCAAGGCACGTGAAGGGATGCCACAGCGCTGTGCTGCTAAGTGGGCAGGCAGGGGCAGTGGATGTCAGTCGTCCGCCTTCATCAGTGGATAAGCATCCTCCTTGAACAGCTGCCTCTAGCAGCAGGAGCGGAATCGCTTCTAGGTGGGGAGCAGCAGCAGCAGCAGTAGCAACAGCAGTGTCAGTGCAACATGGAGGAGCTGGGGTGGGGACAGCTGCCAAGTCCACCAGCAGCTGCAGGACGTGGAGGGCGGTGTGTCTTTCAACTGAAAGCCAGGTGCATGCTGGGGGAAATGATCACACTGGATGGGCAGTCCTTCTTGGTGGTCGGGGACATGGGGTTTAGGCACCTGACTGGGTTCCTGGCCCCCCAGTTTAAGCTGCCATCGCGCACCACCCTGAGTCGGCAGGTGGTGCCAGCCCTGTACCGGGCTTTAAAGGAACGGATGAGGGAGCAGCTGGCAAGGGCTGGGGGTGCCACCATCTTCACCACAGACCTGTGGTCGAGCAGGAATGCGCAGCATGCCTACCTGGCAGTGACGGCGCACTAGTCGCAGGACCCGGATGCAGTGTTTGGCAATGGCAGGAGGGGTCCTGAAGCAGAGTATAGGTGTGCCCTGCTTCAAGTGGAAGTCATGGACAGCCCCCACACTGCTTGGAACATCGAGTCAGCCCTGACCGCCATGGTGAGGGAGTGGGTCATGCCAGGCGCGCCCTTCACCAAGGGGTGCGTGGTGACGGACAACGCGGTCAACATACTGAGGGCAGTCCATGAAGGGGGCTTCACCAGCATCCCTTGCATGCACACACCCTTCACCTGGTGGTCAGGGACACTCTGGGCTTGGGGGGAAAGGGGATTGGGGCAGGCACCCTTAGCTCCCTGATCGAGCAGGGGAGGAAGCTAACCTGTTTCTTTAAATGGAGCGAGTAGGGCAGGGACCTCCTCTGGGCGACGCAGGCTGAGCAAGGCTCCGCAGTGCACCAGCTGGTGCAGGATGTGTCCACACAGTGGAATTCGACCTTCCTGATGCTCGAGCGGCTTCTCGAGCAGAAAGCCGCCTTGCATCAGGTGCAACTGGTGACGGACAGTGGGGCACCTCCAGGGTACGATGGGGTGGAATGGGAGATCCTGGCTCAGACGGTCTTCGTGCTGAGAGCGTTCCTGGCCGTGACAGAGACCATCAGCTCCCCTATGGCCACCATCAGCCAGGTGACCCCTCTGGTCCAGAGGCTCCTGAGGAGGTTGGAGGAGATTCTCCAGGGGCGGGATTGTGACCCTCAGGGCAGGAAGCTGGTGGATGAGGTAGTTGCCCTGGTGCAACAGCTGAAGGCAGGGCTGAAGGTGCAGTTTGATGAGCTCCTGCAGCGGACAGAATACGTTTTGGGAACCATGCTGGACCCCAGGGTCAAGGGTAGCTTGGCACGCCAGAAAGTGCTTTATGGGCACTGGAAGGGTGACCTGGTGGAGAGGGTCTGGCAGGCAGAGTGTGCTCTTGAGAGTACGTGGCGGCAGCAGCAGGATCCCCCTGGGGATGGTGGGAGCAGCCACCCCTTTCAGCCGGCGAGGTCTTTCCTTGCCCCCAGCCCTAGCAGTAACAGCATCAGCAGCAGGCTGAGCAGCAACAGCACCCCTATTGCCAGCAGCAGCAGCTCGTATGTGCAGGGCACTCTGGCGAGCATGGGCTCGTGCACAGCAGTGCAGGCAGCATGGCTGAGGGCAGTGATGGAGGTGGTGCCCAGGCAGAGTTATGTGAGGGAGTAGGACAGCATCTCAGGAGCAGTGGGAAGCTACCTGGAGGAGGGGCCATGCATCGAACCCAGCAGTGATCCCTTGGCCTACTGGGCCGGCAAGACCAATGGCCAGCCCTGTCCAAAGTGGCCAAGGGTCTCTTTGTCCTGCCCACCAACCAGTGTCCCCAGCGAGCAGGTGTTCTCCATGGCGGGGGACATTTGCTCGCCGCACCGCCTGACACTGAGAGTCAAGTTGGTGGAGCAGTTGCTTTTCATCAAGGTGAACCTTCTGCTGCTGGAATTCCCTGAGCTGCCCCTGGACATGGATTGATGGTGCAGTGGCACTCGCCATCCCATGCCAGGGGCAGTCTTGGGACGGGGCTCCTCCTCAATCTGGGCTGCTGCTGCTGAGGTGCTGTTCCTCCCTCCCAATGCCCATCACCCACCCTGCCTTTCTCTCTCTCTGACTAGACGGCCTTGGCCGGCCTATCTGACCAACCTCATGATGCATGGTGGCATTGGGAAGCATTAAGTCTGCCAGTCGTCCTCTATCTAGATGATCTCGGCCCACCTATCTGACTGGCTCTCTCTCTCTCACATTGCAGTCTTCGCCAGCCTATCTGAGTGCCCTGCCAAGGTCCCAGCCTGCCTTCCCTACTGCCTCTCATGCCAAGATGCCTGTCTGCCCACCCGCCCAGGTGGCCAAGATCAAAACCTGGCTCAGTCTGCCTTCCCATGCTCATGCCATGGTGCCTGTCTGCCCACCTGACCAGGTGGCCAAGATCAAACCCTGCCTCAATTTGCCTTCCCATGCTCATGCCATGGTGCCTGTCTGCCCGCCCGCCCAGGTGGCCAAGATCAAAGCCTACCTCAGTCTGCCTTCTGCTCATCCCAAAGTGCCTGTCTGCCTGCCCTGTGGGCAAAGCTGAAGCCCTGCCCCGACCTGCCTTCCTCTCATGCCAAGGTGCCTGTCTGTCTGCCCTGGCAACCCTGGGTGATGTGCCCCACTGGCCTGGTAATCCAGCTGCTTCTGTCTTCTGATCCATGGGTGCGCTGCCCTGGCAAATCCAAATGTGCCCACGCAATCCTGCTACTGCCATCTTCTGTTGTATGGGAGCTCTTCCCTGGAAAATCCTACCATCCTGGCTCCATGGGTGCTGCGCACAGTCAAATCCTGTCACTGCTGTTCCATGGGTTCTGTGCCTGGTCAATTTAATGTCTGCTGTTGCTGCCAATGCTGCCTCTGCTGTCTGTGGCATGGGTTCTACTATCGGGCAATCCAATGTCTGCTGGGGCCGCCAATGCTGCCTCTGCTGTCTGTGCCATGGGTTCCATGCCCTGGCAATCCAGTGTCTGCTGCTGCTTCCAATGCCGCCTCTGCTGTCTGTGCCATGGGTTCTGCTACTGGGCAATCCAATGTCTGCTGATGCTGCCAATGCTGCTTCTGCTGTCTGTGCTATGGGTTCCATGCCCTGACAATCCAATGTCTTCTGCTGCTTCCAATGCCGCCTCTGCTGTCTGTACCATGGGTTCTGCTACTGGGCAATCCAATGTCTGCTGCTGCTATCAATGCTGCCTCTGTTGTCTGTGCCATGGGTTCTGTGCCCTGGCAATCCAATGTCTGCTGCTGACAATACTGCCTCTGCTGTCTGTGCCACGGGTTCCGTGCCCTGGCAATCCAATGTCTGCTGCTGCTGCCAATGCCGCCTCCGCTATCTGTGCCATGGGTTCTGCTACCGGGCAATCCAATGTCTGCTGCTGCTGTCAATGCTTCCTCTGATGTATATGCTACGGGTTCTGTGCCCCAGCAATCCAGCGTCTGCTGCTGCTGCCAATGCTGTCTCTGCTGTCTGTGCCATGGGTTCTGTGCCCCGGCAACCCAATGTCCACTTCTGCTGCATCTGCTGTGCCACAGGTACTGTGCCCCGGCAATCTAATGTGTGCTACTGCGTGGCCACGTGATTCACCATTGGGCAAGTCTTGACCAATTGGCAGAATAGCTTGTTGAGATGCAAGCCTGCAAGGCCCGGCCAAGTAGGGGTCAGTCACCAAACCCTGGTCGGGCCTCTGACATTGCTCCACCAATGCCAGTCAGCCTGCAATGCCTGACCAAGCAGGGGTTCCAGACACTGAGCCCTAGCTGGGCCTGTGCCATTGCTCCACCAATACCAACCAGCCTGAAATGCTCAGCCAAGCAGGGGTACCAGCCACCAGTTTGGTGACTGACCCCTACTTGGCCAGGCCTCTGCCGCTGCTCTGCCGATGCCAGCCTGCAATACCCAGCTAAGTAGGTGTGTTGGCCACTCCAGCCCCAGGACCCACCATCAGGGTTCTGGGGCCTATGTTCCAGGCAGGGAGGGATGTCATTCCACTTGTCTGCAAGTGTCCCACACAGAGGTCACCAAGCCTGCAACGCCCAGCCAAGTAGGGGTGCCAGCCACCGAGCCCTGGCCAGGCCTCTGCCACTGCTCCACCAATGCCAGTCAGCCTGAAGCGCCCGGCCAAGTAAGGGTGCCAACCACAGTTACTGTGCCCGGGAAATCCAATGTCTGCTGGTGCTGCTGGCACAGCACATCAGCCATTTGCTCCTCAGTCCTCAGTAGACAGGCATAGCTCAGATGAGTGCACCGGTGGGCGGGGGCTGGGTGTCCACGAGATTCATTACTGTGCAAGGCTTGCCCAATTTGCAATAGAGCTTTTTGAGCTCAGTTAAATAGGATGCCAACCTGCAATGCCCGGCCAAGTAGGGGTGCCAGCCACTGAGTCCTGGCCATGCTTTTGTCACTGCTCCACCGATGCCAGCCTGCAATGTCCTGCTCCATTTGGGGGCCAGCCACCAATCCCCAAGCCTTCTAGGCCTCTGCTGCTGCTGTCGCTGGGTCTCAGATGGCCAGCCCTGGTGCCACGGGCACCCCCAGGGGTCAAGTGCTGACCCTGCCCACCCAGAAAACCTGGGGTGCCAAGTGCCAAGCCTTCCTGGTCTCTGCTTCTGCTGATGCTTCTGGGTCTCAGATGGCCAGCCCTGGCCCCATAGGCACCCCCAGGGGCCAAGCACCGAGCCTGCCTACCTGGGCAACCCATGGTGCCAAGCCTTCCTGGTCTCTGCTGATGCTGCTGCTGCTGCTGCTGCTGGGTCTCTGACGGCCAGTCCTGGTGCCACGGGCACCCCCAGGGGCCAAGTGCTGAGCCTTCCTGCCAGGGCAACCCGGGGTGGCAAGCGCCAAGCCTTCCCGGTCTCTGTTGCTGCTGCTGCTGGGTCTCCAATGGCCTGCCATGCCACCACAGGCCCCCCTGGGGGTCCCTGGAGTGCCCAAGCCTCCCAGCAGTGCCGAACGCTGCCAAACATTCAAAGGAGGGGTCCAAAATCCACTGGACTGAACCCACGAACCTGAACTAAGTTTTTAGTCGAAACGACTGAACATCTGAACTCCGTCCTGTTCTCACATCCCTACTGAGAAATGCCATGGGCCAGTAAAATCCTAATTCCAGCCCTACCTATCTTTGTTAATGGACTGTTTCCCCATAGCACTTTTAAGATAACCCTTCACTGCTGTAGGAAAAGCTCATTAGTTCACAATCTCAAATGAGGTCAGCATGGTCACTTATGAGAATCTGGTTCTTACATAAACACTCTAGACATCTAAGTTTCAGTCGCACAGCCCCACTCTGGTCCACTGGATCCATGTCTCACTAAAGAACCTCAGTGAGTCCTCTCCATTTACAGGTTGAGAGCCTATGAGATTTGCCGCAGGGCACCAAGCAAGTCTTTAGCAAAGCCAAGGCAAGAACTTGAGCTGAAATGGGTATCTCATTTGCTACCCGTGGGTAATACCTGCATTTGTGAGGACCCTGTTGGATATTTGACAGGCTACCCGATCACTGATCAGGTCCCGGAACACCTGAAAAATCAGTAATCTGCAGTATCGTTTTTTCAATTTTCCAGTTACTGATCGGTAAATCAGGATGGAAAACACTTCCGCCATTCCGCCAGTGCCACAAAATAGCGGAACAGCGGTTTTCCGACAGCTTCCGCAATTTCCCCGCAATTCCACAATTTGCAGAATGCTGGCGGAATTAGCGGAATGTCCGCAGAAAAGCCGTGGTGTGGCGCGGGCAATTCCAAAATGGCGGAATGGAATTGCGGTGCAGTAACAGCTGCTGCCGCATCAGCCCTAACAGAGAGTCACATTCTGGGACATTGGGTACCCAAATTGTTTTGCAGTCAGGTCCTGATTAGTATCCAATATTTTTTAGTCAAATCAGATACCGGAAATTCAACAGGTATACTCATTTTTGCAGGTGCTTATTTCAGCTCTAGCTAGAAAGACCCATGTTTCCTGCTTCCTAGGCCTGTGGTCAAACTGCAACCTCCCCTTTCCTCCTCTGATTTGGAGTTTAAACTCAGGAAATGACCCCACACCAAGGAAAGATTTTCACAGCTGCTCTGTTAAATCCCACATGCACAACTGTACCTCTGAGCCCACCTATAGGGTGTGTCTTCTGAACATCATGTGATTCAGGAAGTGGGCAAACAGGGAGTTCTGTCTTCCTGTGGGCCAGATCTTGATATCTCTACTCCTGCTAAGTGCTACCATGGAGCCATGTTTTTGTCAGGGTCCCTGAATCTTGATGTACCCCTGGAGTCTGCTGGGAGATTCCATCTTTCCCAGGGAGAAACCCTGGGATCAGTTCTTATGATCAGTCCTGCAGCACTTGAACATCATGGACCAGCCCCTGTCAAGCTCTGATTGGACAATTATGACCCTTGCACCGATTGGCTGAGGCTGCCTATATATATTTCTGGGACATCTCCAAGGCCTTGTCTTGTCCAGCAGTGCTTTCCTGGACTGTTTCTCCCTGGCATGTTGCTGGTGCAACGGTAGAAGTGGTGGACAAAATTAAGAAGAGGATTCTTCTGCATTCCTTTGCCCTAAACTGGTAGAGTGTGTTTAAAACATTTTAAACATTCATTCTCAGATACCCTAATTTTCATTTGTACCAAGGCCTCTTTATGCTGTTAGAGCTTATTTGGGGTAAATATGAATTGGGTCTAGTCGCTGCTATCCACAAGCCCCTTATTCCAGGGTGTTCTCATCAAAGCCCAAGGGGTTTGTAGATCATGGCCAGAGTGAATAAGGGCATCTGAATTTGGCCCTATGTTAGTATCCAGCCCTGACATCTATTATCAAGCCTCTAGGGACTCTGCTGTGGACTAGCAGTCTAAGTATAGCTGTTGTGTTGTGTCCAGAACGTTATCTCCCCAACAACATTGATTTGGCTGACTGACACTAAACAGCAACAGCCAATAAGCACACAAACAAATTGGGGGAAACCCATCCATGCTCACGTCTATTTTTGAAAAACCTTGTCCGTCGGAGATGGTTAAATATAGCCTTGCTCCTAAACAATGCTGAGTACCTGATGCGCCGTCCATTGTTGAGAGACTTTCAAGAGAGCTGCTATGTCCTGGATAAAGGTCAGCTTAGAGCCACAACTTCAGGAAGACTGTTTCTGTTTGTCCTTCTTGGATGGCATACACAACAATGGAGAAGCATATATCCAGAGATTTTTTTACCCCCTCCATTGATCTAGGGATGGCTGGATAGAAATCCTATCAACAAACCTCAGCTCAAGAGCATTCCCAGTCTCCCCACAGCAATGTCATGATGAGCTGCATATACAGTACTGTTGCTTTAAGAAAAAGGTATCTTGCAGAAGCACATGTTTGGTTTTGCCTCATGGGAGTTATACAGCCCTTCAACCCTACAAGTATGACGGAGATCATTATCCAGAGGCAGTTTATGCTACAAGTGGGCACTGCCTGTGATGACTCTGATGTTATAGTTTCTCTGAGGGTCACAAAGCTCACTTCAGATGAGAAGTATGGAACCATAGGACTGGAAGGAACCTTGATGATCATCTAGCACTGAGACAGGAGCAGCTATATTATTATTATTATTATTATTATTATTATTATTATTATAAACATTTATATAGCGCCAGTCGTGTGGCCTGGTGCTGTACAGAACATAGAATTAGACGTGGTCCCTGCCTGTGGCTTACTTATCCAGCCTCATAAACATTTCTAATGGAGGAGACCCCACAATCCAAGATGGTGTTTCATTTGTTTGTCATGAAGCCACACGATTTTCACAAAGGGGAAAATCTCCCTTTGCACTTGTGTTCAGTCAACTGGAGGCTCGCCCTTACAGCAAGATACAAGTAAGAAGGAAACCGTGGCCTCTTGCTGTATTCTCCATTTGGGCATTTTCAACAAAACAGAGGTCTGCAACTGTGCACAGTTCAGTGTCTCTGAAAACTCTTGCTTGTGAGAGGTTGAAAGCTAAACTAGCAAAACGCTCTGCAGTTTGGGACTGTGGTTCCCAATCCCAACTTGTGCCGTCTATTAAAATCTCAATGTGGCCAAGAACCACAAAACACGCTCACATGTGCATGTGTCACTTTGAAGCATTGCCCAGGCTAAGCCTAGCCCCCTTCCTGCCTCACCTGCTCTGTGATTGGCTGGCAGAGATTCTGCAGTTCTGGGGCTGCTGAGATTCTGCAAAGCAGCTGTCATTCAGCTGCTGAGACTCAGGTGCAATGCAGTAAGACAGAGAACCATTACGGCAGCATGGGACCTAGGTTATGCCCTGGCTGAGGGCCATCTTTGAACTTTGTCGCTCTTGAGCTGCCATTTGCTCATCTCTTCTCTAGAGCTACAACATCGTAGACAGATGCTTGTGTAGCTAATTTTTGAAAACATCCAATGAAAGAGTCTATAACAACCCTGAGTAACCAACGGTTCTACAGTTATGAAGTGTTTCCTAATATTTAACCAAAATCTATTTCCCCGCAATCTGATCCCATTCCCTCTTGTCCTAGCTTCTGTGGGAGCAAAGAATAACTGTTTGTTCTCCATCTTTTTGGATGCATCTTTTCAGGAATTTGAAAAAGTTTATGTCCCACCTTAGTCTTCTTTCAAAGTTTCCTCTAAGCTAAACATTCCCACTTTCTTTAGTCTTTCCTCATACGACTTGCATTCTGGTCCCTTTATCGTTTTGGTTGCTCTGAGCCCTCTCCAGTTTGTCGATTCCCTTTTTGAAGTGTGGTGCCCAGAATACTGCAGGTGAGACAACTGCAAGTGAGCTCATTCGTTCTTTGTCTTGCTCTCATTTTCACAAGTTCCAAAAAGCTAGTTCTTATTGGGAGAGAGCTGAGCATGTAGAGAAAACTTGGTGCTCTGATAATGTCAGCGTATAAATCCCATTTTGTGCTGTTCTAGTCAAAGCCATGAGGTCGTGCTAGGGATTGGGGTTCTGTTTATTGACAAGGCCATGACCTCTCCTGTTTACGACCCCCGCGAGACCTCTGCATGGAAACGGGATTTGTAATGTAACACTAACAATAACACACTAGAGACAGCCGTGACAGGGTCATTTTCATCCTACACACTGCAGCTGGTTCCCAAGGATGGAAATGTGCAGGGGAAAAAGCAGAAAACTCGGGCGCCCGAGGAGGAGAGAGTGCGTTCATTATCAGATGGAAGCTTATGGGGCCGGAGCATGCCATAAACAGTTGGCTGAGCAGGCTTCTTCAGCTAAGGGCTGTGTTTTGGGTAGTTATGCAGCTGGTGCAAAGGATTCTGGGGTAGACTGAATACTGAGCATGAATGAGTAGAAGACCGTTGACCTTTGAGGTCCCTTCCGCCCATATGATTCTCTCTGTTTTACGGGAGAAAGGACTCCAGTACTGGAGATAACTAAGCAGCTATTGGAGTGGGCAAAACATGAAGTAGATATTGTGACTCCCAAGCTAAGATTAGGGTTGCGCTTCTTTGATGAGTCCAATGGGCTTCCACTAAGGCTGTCATTAAGACTTAGGTCCTTTTTACATAAGATGCTCCCATGCATGGACACCCATCATCCACGCAGGGGAACACCTCGTGTAAATGTGGGGATGCAGGGGTGTGTGCTCCTACCACCACCACCCCACATCCCTCCCACCCCCACACACGGAGCAATAGACGACAATGCAGGTTGCTCCGTGTGTGGGGATGCAGGGGGGATTGGTGTGCACCCATGTACACCCGCCCCCCTGCACCACCCCTGCAACGGCACACCCACAGACTCCCCCCCCCATCCCCAGCCGCAGCCCATTTAAAAAGGGCCCTACTCTGAGCAGGGTTTGAAAAATACAGTGTGTAAAAGAATAGAGAGGCATAGGCATAGATAAGTTGAACGGAGCTCTGGAACAGAAGAAGGAATGATCCCTCCCCACAGAAATGGGTCAGCAGGGGGACCCAGGGCAGAGGGATGGAGTCACTGGGGCAGAGAAGAAGAGGGTTTGCTAGGGCAGGGAGGAGTAGGGAAGATGGAGTCACTAGGGCAGGGGTTAGATGGGAGGCTGGGGGTCACTGGGGTAGGGGAGAGGTCCAGGGGTCACCAGAAATGGCAGACAGGGTTTAGCTGAGCGGCAAGGCATGTTGTGGCGAGGAGCTGGGATTTGGCAGCCTTGTCCAAGTGCTGGGGTTGGGCAGGCTGTTAGGCTGCGAGACCCCACCCCCTTACGTCTCAGCATGCACCTCTTCCTGCAAGCTCTGGACCCTTGGGAGGTGGGGCTGCAGTGGGAACATGGCACCCATTGTATGTGCTGTGTGCATGCACTCCCACATGCATGTGACTTCCCCAGGTTCATGGATTCCCTACAACTATTAGAGTTCTGCCGCTGGTAGCAACACCACCCGATGCCAGTTGGAACTGTTTGGGGACTGAACCTATAACTTCTGGATCTAAATGTACAAGCCTTTACTGCTGGAGCTAACGGAACTTGTCACTTCACTTTTATGCAGTAGAAGTCTCCTAAACCCTAACATGGTCTCACCACCAGAGGGAGACAGAGTCACATTTTGTTATATTAAGGACAGCAAGAGGGGAGATGACTCAGTCAGTAATCCTGCTGCAGAAATGA
Source organism: Sphenodon punctatus (assembly GCA_003113815.1). NCBI lineage: Eukaryota > Metazoa > Chordata > Lepidosauria > Sphenodontia > Sphenodontidae > Sphenodon > Sphenodon punctatus. Next base: position 3,229,979 of record QEPC01005433.1, on the reverse strand, counting down.
GGGGCTGCTTGGGTGTTAGGAGTTAAGCTGAAACGAGTACCTGCAAAAATGGGTATACCCACTGAAATTACACTACCTGACCCAGTAACATTGGGTACTAATCAATAATTGATTAGTGCCCAACTTCTGGTACTGATTTCCTGACTTCAGGTACCAATCGTCTGCTTTTCCAATCGATAAAACAGTAAATAAGTAACTTGGCAATAGTGATACCTAGTATTTTCGGGTAATCAGGTGTTCGACTTGGCATTCAGCCACCAGGCACTGGACCACCCGAAATTTTGGGTATTACTCGCTTGCTACCTGTTTCAGCTGTATAGGGCCTGGAATAAAGCTACCGTTAAACAGGTACCTGCGGGTAATTTGGTACCTGCGGGTAATACCTATATTTTCAGGTATCTGAATCGGTACCTGAATACTGTTCAAGTACTCGAAATAGTGGTATACCGACAACTGGTATGCAAAAACACCGATATGCTGACTGGGGAAATTCCAGAATTCAGGACAAAATCTGCACAAAATCGGTATTTGGGATATCAGTTGTCGGTATTTCGGTATACTGGTTGTTAGTGTTTTGGTATTTCAGGTACCCGATTGAAAACTGGTTTGGATACCAAAAAATACGTGCAATATTTGGTTCAGTTTGGGTACCAGAAATTTGACAGACATACCCATTTCTGCAGGTACTCATTTCCGTTCTAGCTACAGCTCTATAACAGGAGGAGAGCGAAGGGGAGCGAGGTAGTTTTGTCAGCAGCTAATGAGCGCATTCAATCATATCTTCTCTTGAAAAGAGGGTTTTCTGCATCTCACCCGTTAGTTAAAAATGACAGATAATACATACAGATAAAATCCGATCTGCTGTCTGCTGTTGAGAGAGATTTCTTGCTCGATATGGCTACTCCACACACACTGATGTGTTTCCACCACAGACACCTACAGTGGCACTGCACGACACTTTAAAAATACAACAAACCCTGTAACTGCTTTAGATAGTGGGTCAAAATGTTCTTTTTATGAGGAAAAAAACTGAAATTATAACTCATATTTTCACCCATATTGAAAAGGAGGCAGGAAAGTCCCTGTGGGCCAACCCCTTTCTGATGTGGCTGCCACTTGCCAGCTCCAGAAACTCCATTTCTCCTGGTTAGCTACCAGAGAACCTGGTTGACTCAGGAAAATTGGGGCCTCCACTGGAGCTAGGGGACCCTGAGCCAAAACCCAGAGTCTCTGGGTGAAACCCATAGAGGTAACAGCCCCTAGCTGAGTCCTGGTGTGTTGTCCTCGAATCCAGGAAGGTGCATGATACAAACATCAGTTTCTTTAGGCTCTTTCCTGGTCTTCTTTATTAGTTCCATTTTAGCCCTCTTTAGTAATCTTACAGGCTTTCCAGCAACATCCATTCATTCATCCCACCAGCTTCCTTTATACATCCACCTAACCAGCTCCTCCCCCTTGTCAGCTGAGAAGCTGTGGCTTCCTGGTTAAAGAGCTAGCTACAGGGAGGAAAAAGGGGAAAGAGAGAGAGATAAACTGTACATCTATAAGCTTTGCATTTCTCAAGTTTTTCCATCTGTTCGTAAGAAGGGCCCCCATTAGAGCTGAAGTGAGTACCTGCAAAAAGGGAAATACACATTGAATTTCCGGTACTCGAAACAACTTGAGAATATCAGGTACTGATTGGTACTTGGTTTTGACCTGATTCAAGTACTCAGTGTCCTGGAACGTTGACTTCTGGTCCGGGAATGTCAACATCCGTTCCTGATTTTTCAGTTTTCCATCCCAATTTACCTATCGTAACCAGAAAATTGAAAAATCAGGACTGGAAATTAATCGATTTTAGGGCATCTGGGTACCCAATCAGTAACTGAGTAGCCCATCGAGTTCCCGATGTGGTACTCGAAAATGGAGGTATTACCCACTGGCTACCCATTTGAGCTCTAGTCCCCGTGCTTGTTTCACTCTCAAGTCTCTGTGCTGTGCTTAGAAATCTTTGCGAGTGCTGCTTCTATCAGAAGCAGGGCATTTGCTGAGATTCACACAACATGGAAAACTTACGAGCTTTTCTACTGTTTTCACCCTTTACCAATACTTTTTGCACATTGAACAGGGGCATTTCCAAGCCCCATGTGTGCCCCGTGCGCATCCCCCAGGGGCTGTGGAGATGGAAACATGCTGCCTAAGCACTGGGGAAATGTTGGAAATTGCTAGAAGTGCTGTAAAACTGCCGTACAATTCCAGGAAGCTAACAAAAACATAACAGAAACTAACAAACAAGTCCTGGAAAGTGATGGGGGAAAATGGTGGAAGTGTGGAATCACCGGAAACCGACGAAGTACCAACAGACACTTACAGGCACTCCCAACATTTCAGTATTTCTCATCAGAACAGGAACATCTCAGCCCTAGCCATGCTTTGGAGGTAGCTAAGCTCCACATTGTTGTACTGGCTCATATTATGGTGCCCCTCATGCTGTGCTCTTTCCAGCCCCTGTCGCAATGGCCCCTGTTTTCCCCAGGGCAGGGTGTGGGGGCCCACTCCCTCCCAGCAGGGCCTCAAATATGACCACTTTTCTGGCTGTGAAGAGGGTACTCCCAATTGGGGAGGGGCCACCTGGGGCCCTGCATTTCATCTTTGCACTGAGCCCCCCAACTTCAAAGGACGGCCCTGGGTGTCTGAACAACGACCTGTGACTCTTCTTTTTCAGGCCCTTCATGTTTGAGACCAGAGCTCCGATCACTGGAAGCCCGAGGAAGGGGGGTTACAGGAGTGATGTTGGGCGATAAGAGGGGCACAAAAAGGAGTACGACCCACAAACCAATAGTTGCACTTGGACTGAGTTAGGGGGAATTGTCCAAATGATGGGTGGGCAAGGAGGAGAGAGAGTGAGAGGAGACACGGGGTAAGAGAATTGGGAGGCAAGGGACTAGGGACGAGGAATTGAGGTGTATGTACATGTGTGTGGTGGCAGTGGGCTCCTACAACAGGCAAGAGAAGGGGCACAACGGCGGGGAGATGATCTAAAAAGCACGAGATCCACCACACTAACCCTCCTCCTTTTCATTTTAGTCCTGCTGCTTCTATTCCTAGTTACCTCCTTGCTACAGACAACCCTAATGAACAAGGCAAGGCTCAGACAGTGGCAGCCCTAGGGCCTGCTCTGGAGTCACTTGTTCAGCACAGTTGGGGTACGACCAGGGGTGGCAGTGGTGCCCTGATGCCCAGAAGCCCTAACACACACACACACACACACACACACACAAACCTCCCATACGAGTGTGTTCTGCTGCCCTGGACCCACCTCTCCCTGCTGATGTGAAGCTCTGGTTCTGCACTCACAGCAAGACAGGATGGGAAGGGATCTCACAGCAACCAGAGTCCCTACTCCTGGCTCTGGGGTCCCTCCTTACCACTGTTTTTGCTGCTTCTGTCATTCTTCCTTTCTCTCCCACCTTCTCCCACTGTTAGGTGCTGCCTTATTCTTAGGGTGGCCAGATATGCAAATTTTATTTATTTTATTTATTTATTTATTTATTATTTTTAAAATGTATACCCCACCCCTCCTGTCAGGCAGCCTAGGGCAGCTAACAAATCAGTGAATAAAATACAATAAAAATACAATAATATATATAAAACATTCAATAAAAAACAACAATAAAAATGGAGAGAAAAAAACCCATAACCCCACCATTCCATCCACCCTCACCCTTCTCCCTCACCAAACGCCTGGCGGAACAGCCAGGTCTTACAATTCCTACAGAAACCTGGGAGGTCTGGGGTCAGACGGGCCCCCACCGGGAGGGAGTTCCACAGGTGCAGTGTGGCCACCGAGAACGCCCTGTCCTGCGTGGCCCCCCGGGAAACCCAGGGGACCTACAACAGGGCGCTCCCAGATGACCGCAGGGGCCGGTCCAGAACCCGAGGAGTGAGGCGATCTCACAAATAGGCAGGGCCCAGGCCGTATAAGGCTTTATAGGTCAAAACCAACACTTTGAATCGGGCCCGGAAGACTATTGGCAGCCAGTGCAGAGATCGGAGCACTGGTGTAATGTGCTCTCAGTGGCCCAGCCCCACCAGGAGCCAGGCCGCCATATTCTGCACCAGCTGCAGCTTCCAAGCTGTCACCATAGGTAGCCCCACGTAGAGCGCATTACAGTAGTCTAACCGAGAGGTGATAAAAGCATGGATGATCGTGGCCAGATCCGGAACCAAAATCAGCGGCTGAAGCCACCGCACCACATGTAACTGGCGGAAGGTACTCCTCTCCACAGCCTCCATCTGGAGATCCAGGCAGGGCTGCGCATTGAGGAGCACCCCCAGGTTCCGCACCTGGGAAGTCAATGGAGGGCACACCCCCTCAACCGAGGGGGTTGCCATCTCCATCGACTTACCCACTCCCCCCCTCCCCTGCATAATATGGAATTCTTAATTGTTTTAAATGTTTTATTGTTTTTATAGTTGTTGTTCGCCGCCCTGGGCTGCCCTGTGGGCAGGAGGGGCAGGATACGAATTTTATATATAGATAAATAAAATAAAATAAATAACATCAACATCTTGTCAGGATTCAGTCGCAGTCGATTAGCCCTCATCCAGTCCCCAACAGCTGCCAAACACCGGGTAAGCACCAAGACAGCTGGGCCTGGGTCAGTTGAAAATGAGAGGTAGAGTTGGATGTCATCTGCATACTGATGGCACCTCACCCTGTATCTCCTGATCACATTGCCGAGCGGCTGCATGTACATGTTGAATAGGAGAGGGGACAAGACAGAACCCTGCGGGACCCCACACGAGAGGTCTCGGTGAGATGAAAAATGATCACTGAGTACCACCCGCTGAGTTGTCCTAGTCAGGAATGAGCGGAACCACTCGAGAATGATCCCACCCACCCCCGCACTGTCCCACAGGCACGTTACCAGCATCTCGTGGTCAACGGTATCAAATGCAGCCGACAGATCTAATAGGACCAAAAGGGTCAACCAACCCTTATCCTTTTCACGGCGCAGATCATCGGCCAAAGCCACCAATGCTGTATCAGTGCCATGCCCTGGATGAAAGCCAGACTGCAAGGGATCCAGATAACTGGTGTGGTTGAGATGCCCTAGGAGCTGCTGAGCCACTACCCGTTCAATAACCTTCCCTAAAAAGGGACGGTTAGAGACAAGCCGATAGCTGGCAGGGGAGTCAGCGTCAAGCGATGGTTTCTTGAGCAGAGGCCGTACCACTGCCTCCTTGAGGCAGGCCCGCACTCTGCCCTCCCACAGGGAGGCGTTGACCACCCCAGCCAGCAATGACCCCATTGTCTCCTGGCAGGTCTTAATCAGCCCAGACGGGCACAGATCTAGTTCACAAGAAGTGGTTCAAATATCCCCAAGTACCCCCACCACATCAGTGGGTGTCACTGACTGAAACTGATCCCACAAAATTGGACAGGGTGGGGCTTCTGCCAACTCTACCTCCTCCACTGTATTAAGTGCGGCATCAAGATCTTGGTGAATACAAGCCATTTTCTCCATAAAATAATCCACAAAAAGGTCACAGCGGGCAGCTGATGACTCAACTTCAGGGTTGAGGGAGGTCAGACTGACCAGCCCCCGCACAACCCGGAACAGCTCCACTGGATGGAATTTAGCAGATGCTATGATGGTAGCAAAGAATTCCCTCAGATATGCAAATTTTAGAGGACACTTATGAGAAATACAGGTTGCAGGGCTGCAATAGCGCCAGTGCAGCCCTGCAACATGTATTTTTCAGGTGTCCTAAAAATTTACATATCTGGCTCACCCTACTTGTTCTCTATGGGGAGGAGAGAGAAGGAGGGGAGGAGCACAGGTGTGCTCCACTTGTGAGGCCTCCAGGTGGACAGAAAGCAGAGCCCAGAAGAGGAAAGAAGAGAGGGAGGGTGAGTTTGCACTGCTGGAGGTCAGACTCCCCCTACCCTGCACCTCCCCACGGTGTGTTTATGACCAAAGAAAAGGCCTGCACCCTGGTGTCCCTCCCACACTTGTTGCACCCCTGAACTACAAGTCTTTCTAAGCATTCTGCAAATCCCCACCCCCTCAATCTGTCTTGTTTATGCATCGTCAACAGTGTGAAGAGATAATCATATCGCCAGCATCAGGGAGACTCCTTTGTTGCTAATCTGGCTTCCTTCTGCACATTTATCTGCTCCCCCGGTGCCCAGCCACTGTGCCATGTATCGGTGCAACAGCAGGGGCTTCCCTGTCTTCTCTCAGATACCTGCAATTACCTTGTCACTAGTCTTGCTGCCTCTTTCATTTAATAGTTTCAAATTTAATAGTTTCCCCAAAGGCTCAGGGTGGGGAGCAACATCAAAAAATAGACACATAAAATATGAAAATAAAGCCCCTTAAACTGTACAGAGGCATAAAAATATAAAATAACCATAAAATTCCATCCCAAATCCTAACCCTGGCCAAATAGGTAGGTTTTGCATTGCCTCTAGAAGATGCTTGACCTCCAGCAGAAGGGAGTTCTAGAACTGTAGAGCAACCACTGAGAATCCCTCTCTTTAAGCCCTTGATGCATGGATGTATTTACTGTCAATGTTTCGACAGTCTTGTCACTGCTCCGATGGCATTTGCCATCGATTTGTGGCACTACCCAACATTTTGCAACATTTCCAGGTATTCTGCTGCACTTTGATAATAGTGACAATTTCCAACAGTTCCGACAGTTTTTCTGAGATTTTCAAAGTTTTGCCAACACTTTAGTGATACATTCCGACACTTTGCAGCAATTTCTGACACTTTATGGAACTTGCGACAGTTTCCAGAAATTTCTCCTCTGCCGAGAAACAGTGATGGGCAATAGCAGAGAGCAGCAGCAACAAGTAGGGGGATGCTGGGTCCATGCCATGTTGGGAAAACAGCAACCGTTGGGAGGTTTCTGACAGAATTGTCGGACACTGCTGCATAACGTTTCATGTCTACTCCTGACAATGGTCAGTGTGAACCCAGCACACAGAGTGAGTAGCTCCCAATTTCCTGGCTGCTACAGGAGGGAAGGAGAATGGGGTGGAGTGATGGGCGGGACTGCAACACCTTTTGCACCTATGACAGCAGAGCCAGCCCATCACATGGTGCACCTGATCATGCTTTCTGACTCAACATCTGATGGCTGACTGGGATCCCTTGGGGTCTGTTGCCACCGCCTGCTGTTTGCTGCTGCCGCTTCCTGCCTTGGGCTGCTCCAAGGTACCGCCTGAGTCCCCGCCGATGACCTGCAGGGAAAGAAAGAGAGGCCAACGGTCAGTTTCGGGGGGGGGGAAGCAAAGAAGCCGGCACACTTGGGCCAACTTGCCCCCGGACTGGAAATTGCCCGGGGGGGGCACAAAAGGGAGCTGCCTGCGGGGACGGCAAAGAGACTCACTATCTGATGGCTGGCTGGGATCTCTCAGGGTCCATTGCTGCCGCCTGCTGCTCGCTCCTGCTGTTTCCTGCCTGGGGCTGCTCCGAGGTGCCGCCTGACTCCCTGCTGATGACCTGTGGAGAAAGAAAGAGAGACCAAAGGTCAGTTTCATGGGGGGTGGGGAGTGAAGAAGCCGGCGCACTTGGGCCAGCTTGCCCCCTGACCCGGACCGGAAACTGCCCAGGGGGGCACAAAAGGGAGCCACCTGTGGCTTCGCCGCAGGCCATGAGCTGAAGGGTCATGGCCAAAGGGTGAAGCCCTTTGGTGCCCTTCGGGGACCATAGGAGGGCCGGGGTGTGTGTGTGTGTGTCATGTTGGTGAGTTCTTCTGTTCAGATTCTAAGGGGAGAGGGGGGTTGGGAAGGGCATTTGGGGAAGGGGGGGGTTTCCCCAGCAACCTTTGGTGGCAGTGAGGGATGGTGTAGGGGAGGGGGCCGCCTGGTGGCAGAAGGTGCGGGGTGTTCTTTGTTATTGAATGGTGGTGGGGTAGGGGAAGTGGGAGGTTGCCCCAGCACCATTCCCTGGTGGCAGCAGGGGGGTGCACTGGGGGAGGGTTTATTTGGTGGTGGTAGGTGGGTTTTTTTGCCCAACTCCCAGTGACAGGGGGAGATTGTGGGGGAAGGGGTGAGGTATCCGAAGTCGGCCCCTGGTGGCAACAGGAGACTCGACTAAGGGTAGGGGATTTGTGGGGGAGGGCGAGGAGTAATGGGTATGGGGAGTATGAGTGGGGAGGGGCTCGAAAAGGGGGGGAATCTCCAGAGGAAGGGCAAACAACCAAAAGGTGGGGGTCAGGATGGTGCAGATGGGAGGGGGGGAGCGGCTAATTATAGGGGTGGTTATGGGGCACGGACGGATGGTCCGAGGGACAGGTGAATGTCATGGGGTCTCTTAGGGCCACTAGTTGTGGATTAGATCCGTGCCCATTCTGGTTGGTGAAAGCCTCCAGGGAGACTTTGGGGACGGTGCTGGCGAGGGTAGTAAACACGGCCCTTCGGCAGGGGAGGTTGTTGCCCAGTCTCAAGGAGGCTGTAGTGCGCCCCCTGCTGAAGAAGTCATCCTTGGATGTGGACGCACTCGCCAGCTACCGACCTGTCTCTAATCTTCCCTTTTTAGGGAAGATTATTGAACGGGCAGTGGCACTCCAGCTCCAGGCGCATTTGGACAACATCGGTTTCCTTGACCCTTTTCAATTTGGGTTCCGCCCTGGCTATGGTACTGAAATGGTGTTGGTGGCCTTGGTGGACGATCTCCATCGGGAGATGGATGCAGGATGTTCGACAGTTCTGATCCTGCTAGATCTCTCGGCCGCTTTTGACACCATGAACCATGGGCTGCTGTTGAGACGGTTGCGAGACCTGGCCCGTCTGTACGGGATTGTCCTTGTGTGGGTCCGCTCATTCCTCTCGGGGAGAAGCCAACGGGTGGTGCTAGGGGCTGAAACATCAAGCCCCCGGGCCTTATCCTGTGGCATTCCGCAAGGTTCAATCCTGTTTCCATTATTGTTTAATGTGTATCTGCAGCCCCTGGGGGAGATTGTGAGAGGGTTCGGGGTGCAATGTCACCAATATGCTGATGATACTCAGCTGTACCTCCTCGTTTTCAACTGACCCAGGTCCTGCGGTCTCATTGCTTTCTCAATGTTTGGAGGCCGTGGCGGATTGGATGAGGCAGAGCAGACTGAAACTAAATCCCGATAAGAAGAAGGTGATGGTGGTGGGGAGGGCGTGGGAGGTTCTGTCCCCCCTTGTGTGTGTGTGTGGGGGGGTCCGTCCTCCTATTGCCCAGCAAGTTCAGAGTCTGGGGGGGGTGTTGGACTTGGGTCTCCATCTGGATCGGCAGGTGGAGGCGGTGGCTAAGTCCGCCTTCCGTCAGCTGTATCTGGTATGGAGGCTGTGCCCATACATTTCCAGGCCCAACCTGGCCACTCTTATCTATCTCTTCATCACCTAGAGGCTGGACTACTGCAATGCGCTCTACATGGGGCTTCCCTTGTTTCTGGTTCAGAGGCTGCAGCTGGTGCAGAATGGGGACTGGGCGATGGGAGCACATAACACCAGTGCTCTGCGCTCTGCACTGGCTGCCTATAGCGTACTGAGCCAGATTCAAGGTGTTGGTATTGATCTATAAAGCCCTGCACGGTCTGGGCCCCTCATACCTCGGGGACCGCCTCGCCCACCGTGCCTCAGAGCGATCCCTTCGGTCCACTGGGGGCACCTTCTTGGAGGTCCCCCAGATGAGATGGGAGGCTACAATGGAGAGGGCGTTCTCGGTGACTGGGCCGCGACTCTGGAACTCACTCCCGGAGGAAGCCTACCTGACGCCAGGTCTGCTGGTGTTTCGTCGAGCCTGCAAGACCTGGCTGTTCGCCCAGGCCTTCGGAGGGGAGGGTTGGGTAGCTGTGGGGTGGTGATGAATATGGGATTTTTTAAAAAAATTACTGATGAAGTTGTTTTTTAAATATTGTTTTTATAGAATTTTATTGTATTGTTAATTGTTGTAAGCCACCCCGAGATGCCGTAGGCATGAAGGGATGGCTAAACAATATAAATAAATAAATAAATAAATAAATAACAACAATATTATTATTATTATTATTATTAACAAATATTTATATAGCGCCAGCAGTGTACCTGGCACTTTACAAAGTAATAAAATAGACACGGTCCCTGCCCCTAGGGCTTACAATCTGAGCGACAGGAGCTGGGGGAGAGACTTAGGAAGGGGAACAGAGGGAGAGACAAGGGGTCTAACATTCATGAAGATGCGAGGTCTCAAGTGCACGTACTTGGCTTGGTTACGATGAGAATGACAGCAGGCAGGTCCATGTGGCAAGGATAAGGGTAAACCGATCGTAGGTATAGGAAATAGTGGCTCAGCAGGATAAAGAGTCAGACAGAGCAGAGCGAAAGAGGTGAGTTTTAAGGAGAGATTTGAAGGTATGAAGGGAGGGGGCAAGGCGGATGTGGACAGGGAGGGAGTTCCAGGCATGGGGGGCAGCAAGTGAGAAGGGACGAAGGTGCTTAGTGGAGCAGGGAAGGGTGAGAGAAGGGACAGAGGAGGAGCGATGTGCGAAGCAGTAACAGCTGCTTCTTCACCACTTTTGGCTGCTGCTCACTAGCACCCCACCTGGAGGTACTGAACATCCAGACACACTGACTGAATGATGGGGCCACAGGCTGACCCCTGGTGTGGTTCCATGTGGCCCTTAATACCCACCATGCCTAGACCTTGAAGACATCTCATCAGCCGCTATATCAACCCAGAACACCAAAGGATTGGCTCTTTCACAACACTCCACTGTCCCTCTTGCCATCTTTTCTCTTTGAAGCCTTCCTCAGTAAACCTTCTGGGCATCTTTTATATTCTAAAGACCCCTCTCCGCTGAGAGAATAAAACTCTTCTCACTCTTGAGTTATTAAAAGTGCTAGACTAGCTGGGGTGATTTCCCCCCCCAAACACAATATTTTTAGAAATAGGAACCGCAAGACGCCAGATGCTGCCTCACCCTCATCCCCCCTCCCCACCCACCCAGAGTAATTGAAGTTTTGTTATTTTTAAAACAAAGGTAAAATGCTTTACATTGCAGTCTACTTCAGAATACAGATACCGCCAGTTGGCCAACTTCAGTTTTATGAGGTCAGACTCCCTCTTGTGGTGAGATGATATAAAGCCAAACTAAATCTAGTCATGAACGTTGGAGCTGAAATGAATTTTCATACAACTGAGTAAATCAGTTGAACTTGTGCTGTCCAAACTGAAACCAAGGAAGCAGATAATAGACACTATCCATTGTGTTTTGTCAAACAATCCATTTCAGATATTTCATTTCCATTATTTCAGTTATGTTGTTTCAGTTATTGTGGTCCTCCTGTTCCTTTGTGCACGTGCACAGCATCCAGTCTGAACTAACCAAAATAACTGAATTACAAAAGCAAAATAAGCAGAATAACTAAAACAGAATACCTGAATAAATGGATATGCAAATACCCAGAAAAGAAAGATTGAAGAAACTGGGTATGTTTAGCCTAGAGAAAAGAAAGTTAAGGGAAGATATGACAACCATCTTCAAATATCCAAATGGCTGCCACAAAGAAGATGCTACGGAACTGTTCTTCATTGGGTTCTTTTAGATGGACAGCAGCCCTGTCCCTGCTCTCTCCTCCCTCACCCCCTGAGGGCTGCCAGATGTGCATATGGAGCAGAGGTAAAGCAGACTGTCCCTGCTCTGCTCCAGCCCCATTTACAGGAGCATCGCCAGTTGAGCGGGCTGCCCAAACCCGGGGCACCAGCCCGAGGCGGAGCTGCTGTCTATTTAGCTGCTGCAGATCTGCTCTCTGCCGGGGGTTGCCATGGGCAACACCACAGAGTTGCAGGCGGCAGCCTAGAGTGTCGGGTGATCCTCCCACAACTCTATGGTGTGGGGGAGGGGGGCTTCTTTGAATGAAGTATGAAATATTGGACGACTGAAATTGTGAATTGGATGAAATGCTGAAATGAAGAAACAAAGTATGCAAATAAGTTGCACATTTTGTAGAGTGGCAAAGACAAATTTGGATATTTGTTCGTGGCAACAAATTTGCCAATAAAACTGTAAGAACAAAAGAAGTGTCATACTGGGTCAGATCAATGGTCCATACAGCTCAGCATCTTGTGTCCAACACTGGCCACCCTCAATCACTTTGGAGAAGTACCAACAATTGTTTTGACAAACATATGTTGTGTTCATTTCGGTCCTTGCTTAAAAGAAAGCAGCTTAAAGGGGCCAGTTCTTCCAAAGAGTTCAGTGTCCGATTTCGAAAGCCTCACACATCATTACTGGCAGTTGGGTTCAAAAGTGTTCCCGCTCTCATTTAGGCTTCAAAACAAGGGGTAGGTTTTTGTTTTTTTAAAAAGTGGTCAGTTCTTACCATGATACTTTTGGCCAGATTTCCAGCCCAATAAGGCTAAGCTCTTCTGAAAAATCTGGCCAGTAAATGGGAGCTAATTTCTTCTGAAAACGTAAAGCCACTTGCAAGTGCGGAGATATTTTTTGAGGAATTCAATTTTGGGACCTGTGGGCAGATTGTTTGCTACCATAATGGAGAATCAAAGAGGATGACAAGCACAGCAGGGTTTTGCCCTGGCTTTATATATTCATAATTTGCTTGTTTGCTTTTTCAAAGTTAAAAGAAAAGAGTCTCTTTTGATCTAGCAGCAAGAGGCTCCTCGGATGACAAATGCTCTCCAATAAATAATTTCCAGACACCAGAGGAGTCACAATAATCCAAAAGGAAGAGTGGAATGGCTCCTCCCCTTTGGTCCTTAGAGTTACCACCCCATGACCTCAACAAAATAGTGTTAGCTCTGCTCACTTCTCCAAATTCTAGGAAATGCAAATAATGAGGGGTAGGAGAAGTGTGATGTAGGAAGCTGTCCCAATGACTCCCCATAACAACAGCCTGGCCACGGGGCTCCCAACTTAAGGGGAGGTCTGTCTTCTGTGCCCCAAAGTTAGGAAACTATGTCCCTCCCTTATATGCTGACAACTGATTTTTATCAATTGGTAATTGGAACTTAAACTACGAGACTAGTGCACCAAATTCATCACTAGGCACCCGAGACGAGTGCGGTCTTGTGCACACTTACCCCGTCTAACTAAGATTGTTTTAAAAGGAGATGCTGCCCTGCATGGTCACCCAGGAGTCACTCATCTGAATGCCTATCTGAAGGTGGAGCAGGGGGGTGCTTGCTCCTGTGAGTCACACAGCACCCGCTTATGGTCACTCACGGAGCAATGCCAAGAAATCCGGAGTGCTCTGTACAGGGCAAGAGAAAGTCTATCTTATCCTTTGTAAAGCACCAGGTACATCGCTGGCGCTATATAAATGCTAATAATAATAATAATTAATGAATGGCGACAGCTAGCCATGCCAGCGAACAGGGCTGGTGTGCAGAAGCACTGTGGGTGGGGGAAGTGGCCTTTGCAAGTCACGGGAACTGGCCAGGAGCACTGGGGAGGAAGGCTGGAGACCCCAGCCTCCCTCGCCTGTGCTTATGCTGGGATATGCCACTTGCAAAGGCCAGACTAGGGTCCCCCCCCCCTCTCCATGATCTGTGGAATGGTCCCTTGCTGCTGGAGTGCATGGGTGCGTCTCTGTGGCTGCTGTGGCCCCACTGGAAACCGCCCATTAGAATTGCTCCCCACGCACTCCACCTGAGTGGCTGCTCTCCGGCAGTGCCACTCAGAGGCCACATAGACACACACATACCCAGCCTTGTTCAATTAAAACCCCCTAAGACACAATCATTTCTTAAGGGAGCTACCCAGCTCCATTAAACCTGCTAAACATTTGGCTGCAATGCTCTTCCCCTTTTCCAATGCTTCCCTAATAGTCCCTCAATAGCCTCACTCGTTACCACAGGACATGGTTTGAATCAACAGTGGAGCCAGGTTTTATGAAGAGGAGCCTGATAATTGTCAACGTTCTATCTCTTGGCTTCTAGGTGCCTCCCGGCCCCTGAAAGCATCAGGTGTGCTGGCTGGGGGCTGCTACCTCAGCCACTGCTCCAGTTTGTTGGACACCACCAGCATTGCCTGTTGGGCCGGAAGAGGGCCCACTGAAAAAGAAAGTGCCACAGTAGCATAAAAGTCACCAAGAGAAGGACGACTCCCAGCATGGCTACCGCAACTGCCTTGCACTTCTCCTGCCATGGAGGAGGGGGAAGTGCGCTAAGCTGGCCTTTGAAATTGACATGTCCCAGCTGTGAGCACTGGGAACCCGGGCTCCCCAGCGTTCCCGGTCAGTTCCTGTGACTTGCAATGGCCGTGTCCCCCACGTACACTACCTCTGAATGGGGGACCTCTCTGCCGGCATGGGTGGCCGTCTCAGTTCATACAAGCAGGGAATGCACCAGTGCCCACTGCCACATACTTTTTTGGCTTGCCCCCCCCCCCATGGCGCACTCCGGATTGCTCAGCAGTGTGCCAGGAGTGGCCCCGAAGTGGTGCTGACTGGCTCACAAGAGGGCACATCCTCCTGCTCCACCTTGAGACGAGTGATCGGATGAGTAGGCTCGTGGATGGCCATGCGTGGTAGTATCTCGTTTGAAAACACGCAGTCAGGAGACAGCATGAGATGGGTCATGGTGGGTCTGATACACTTAAGCAGTTCTTCTGTTCCTAATCCTCAGCCAGGTTGTGGTACCATTGCAATGGGCACTTGTGTGCATTTTAAGATTGGCACAGACTTTAAGAGTCATCAAGCCCAACCCTCTGGTCCAAGGAAGGATGCTCTATGCCTACAGCATCATAGACCGATGCTTATCCAGCTGCTTTATCCACCCAAAGAAGGAGATTCCACAAGTTTAGTTCAGCAACCTAGGCCCTTTTCACACAAGACGCCCCCACCCATCTCCATGCAGTTTCGCTGCGTGGAGATGCCCACGTGAATGCTGCGGGGGATGGGTGGGGATGCGTGCACGCTCCTCCTCTACACCCACCTCCACCCATCTACACCCATCACCCATGCATGGAGCAACGGGCTCCAATGCCCGCTGCTCGGTGGGTGGAGATGGGTGTGCGCCTGTGGGAATGGGCGCACACCCGCCGTGGCTGCACACCCATCCCCTCCACCCACCCAGTCCATTTTAAAATGGCCCCATTTCTTTCTCCAAATGTTCTTACAGTATAAATGTAAAGGCATATGATATGCATACTGTGAAGATAGTCCTACCAAAGAGTTTAGAGTTGGAACAGGTCCAAAAAAAACTTAAGCTGCAGCCTTCCAACCCTCTTGCTCTAGATTGGTTCTAATTTTTTCATTGAAATAAAATTCAGATGAAAAGGTTACATTTTGTCATGAAAAATGGCAACCTTGGGGGATTTTTTTTGTGTTTCACAACTTCAAAAACGTCAAAAGTGTTGAAAATGTTGTCCTTGTGTCTGTGGAGACTAGCAAGGAGAGCGTCAATTCCAATGCTTAGAGCGAAGGTGGTGGCCAATGGGTCCCAAATGCAAGAGACGGAGACAAAGTGGTTCACATGTTCTCTTTTATTGGACCAACTTCTGTTGGTGACAAGACACACGCTTTCATGCCTGAGGAAGGGCCTGCTGTATCCTAAAAGCTTGCATAGGCTCACCAATAGAACTTAGTCCAATAAAAGAGATCACCTGAATTACTTTGTCTGCAAATCTGATGAACCGACAAGCTCTTTCCTCTTGTTACTTTCCTGATTTCTCCTCCTGGCGGCTTCCTTCCCACATCTACCTTTTGCGGTCCTAAATTTGATGTCCCTTCCCTTCACAACACTAGGTTTCCTGGAAGGCTCGTGTCCCTTTGCTGAACCATTCTGGGAAATCTAATGTGAGTTTGTAACACCCAAAGTGGCCTATTATTTTGAGTCTGAAAACAGCTTCCACCAATGTGTTTTTTACTTTCCAGCAAACATCTGCACTTCAGATAAAAGCAACAGAAGTTGGGAAAGATGAGTTCAGATGGGTGTGGAGTGAGAAAAACGTTGACTTCCTGTACCCAGCAGAGTCACACCTAGGCCTAACACTGCATTGTTCTCTGCCACCTGTGGTCATACTGATGTGGTACTCTCATTACCTGAACAGCACCTCCCAACTCTCATTGTTTGCGGCAAAAGTCACAAAAAGAGTAATAAAACAGGATTGTTAATTGATTCTCAAAGTTCTCAAGAGGCAACAGTCCTTTAGGGTCAAGTTGCTGAAATGTTGAGCTGTTTTGCAAACACGATCACCTGTTTTGGTAGCTTAATGGGAGCTGAGTTCTTTGCACCCAGCACTGTCTATGTAAATCTGCCTCTAAGTCTAGACTCTTGAACAAACGGGCAAGCAGTAAGCACCAGAGTGATCAGTTAGAATCCTCCACAACTGCATGCACATAGCAGGCTGCAGCAAGATTCATGGAGGCACAGAATGAGCTGGGGGTGTAGAAACTGCCAGTGGCTCCCTGTAAAGGAGTCACGGCCCCAGCTTGGCTGTAAGTCCTTTCCAGACCGGTGCCACTCGCATTTTCCTGTGCCCACCACCTTGACTATACAATCCTCCTGGCTCAGCTGTTCCTTCTTTTCTCCTGGAGGGATGATCTCAGCACTCACTTGCTTTCTGCCGGTGAAGTTCCTCCTTGTGGAATGTCTTTGTTGCTGGTGCAGATGTTGTCTTGGGGAATTAGCTCCTGGCTCCAGTCAGTCCTGCCCATGGTGTGCCTCCTGCACAATCAGTAATCCCACTTCTGGGGGGAGAGGTGTTCTTAGGCTCCTCCCAGATGTGCAGTCTGGAGTCTTGTAGGTGCCTACAATACCGTGGAGCCCAAGCTTTCCCCAGCGTTCACAGGGAGTTGCTGGCTCAACCCTGGTACCCTGAGGGTCCCAGGGGCTAGCCTCTCAGCGGTCTCCTTCTTGCTCTCCCAGGCAGCTGGCCCCCTTCTCCTAGGGCCTGGAGGTTGGACATCCTCAATACCACAATTCTCCGATCTCTGCCTTGGGGATCCCAGCACTCCTCCAAGGTCGCCACCCAAGGGCTCCTGCAACTCCAGGCCCCTAGTCACTTTTGGCTCTTATCTTGGCCCTCTAGGGCCCTGGAGGTCAGGCATACTCCCTGCCCCACTTCTCCACCAGGGGGTTTCTAGGCCTACTCTTATTCCCTTTGGCCACTGGGCCCTCCAGCTGACCTCGCCATGATGGTTTGGGTGTGCCCACTGGGACTTGTCTACTACTGTTCTCGCTGCTCCCTCTGAGTCTGGTCTCATAGTTACCGCCTCTCTCGGACCCATGACCATGCATCCTCCATGTCCCTACTCCTGCCCTCAGAGACTGCAGATGGAACTCACCGGTCTCATCATCGAGCGCCCACCTGTCCCACCAGTCTACTCCCCCCCCGCCCGCCCTGTATTGGGTCTCTGCTGCCTCATTATCAGGCTCCTGCCAGTCCCAGCAGTCTACCCTCCCCCTTGCCCTGTGTCAGATCTCCACTGGACAATGTATAGGGGGGTGGGTTGTAGAGTGCCTGTAGCAATAAGCCCCTTCTCCTGCCCTCAGCTGAGCAGATGTCTCCCTAGGGCTCTCTGCCTCCCTGCAGCCTGTCCTGAGACTCCTAGTCCCTTCTGCCTTGAACCCCTCACCCTATCCCCAGACGGGGCCTGGGTTCCATCTGACTTCCCCAGCAGCATGTCTCCAGTCGGCCTTGGAGCCCCATTCCCTGCTGTTTGCTAACACTCCCCTGAGCTGGGCTAATGCTCTCAATTTAGCCCACATCGCAGAGCACATGGGTGATTTCAGACGTTACGCGGTCCTGATTCACCACAGTGGATTCCCAGTGGGGGTGAACCAAACAACCACCCCCCGGGGTCACAAAAAGCCCCAAACAGATGTGACGGGACCGGGACCACAGCAGGGAATCGGGCCGGCAGATCACGGGCCGGGGCAGCGCAACAGACGTGACGCCGATTCCTGACCATGGTCAAAACACCCAGAAGGCGCCAGGTCAGCCCATCCCAGCTGCTGCTGCTGCTGCTGCTGTCCCTTCACTGCCTCCAGGCGCAGCACGACCGCTCCTCCTCCACCCGCACCTCTACCGCCGCCTCCTCCACCTCCTCCTCCTCCCTTGCTCTCTCACCCTCTGCTCGCCTCTCCCTTCTGCCTCACTCCATCCCGCCCCGTCCCCCTGCTGCTGTGTGCCCTTTAAATCTCCCTCCGCTGCCTGTGTTGTTGCTGGTTGCCTGGCAGCGACGCTGCATGCTTTGTCCTCGGCTGGGAATCATTTCCTTTTATTCTGGCTGGTGGTTGCCGGCCAGACATTACTTTTTGTTGGTTCCCATCGGGAATCTCTTTGACCACGCTTTCGGAGATGGTCCGGCAGGGAGCTCCAGAAGCGTGGTTGATTTTGACCCCATGTGGGTATTGACTGTGGTGAACATCTGGCAGCCGCTTCGCCGCGGGATTGACCGTGGTTCCCTGTGGTTGAGCGTGATCTCGTAATGTCTGAAAATACCATATGATCCAAGCCCTTCCACTCACATGATATATTCCCTGCACTCTGTGCTCTGGATTAACCCTTTCCCTCCAGGCCAGGTGAGCAAGTGATGAAGCACTACTCTGGGTCTGCTCCTGCTACTACTTAGTCCAGTACTGCACCACACACCTTCCCCTTTAACTTTCCCTCTACCCAGATGATGACCATGCCCACATTCTCCACCAGATTGTAAAGGAGTCATGGCCCCAGCCACTGGCACCACTCATGTTTTCCTGTACCACTTTGACTATACAGTCCTCCTGGCTGTTGCTTCTTTTCTCCTGGGGGAATGAGTCCAGCAGTTGCTTGTTTCCTGACAAAGATGTTCCTTCTTATGGGATCTCCCTGTTGCTAGTGCAGGTCTTTGGGGTCTTTGGGGAACTAACTCCCAATCCCAGTTAGCTCCACTCATGGGCCTCTGACCATGGTGTGCCTTCGGCACAGTCCATCATCCCCATTCCAGGGGGTGTTCTTCCGCTGCTCCTGGGTCTGGAGTCTAGGGGTGTGCGTGTCATTTTCATTGTTGTTATTGCAATAACAAATGACAAAAAATAATAATGAAAATAGAAATGAAAATGACATTTTGTTTTTGAAATAAAGGGAAAACACTGGAAAACATATTTCCATCTATAATTTTTTTGTTTCTTATTCAATTGTGATGAATTTGGAGTGCTTATACCCCCAACAGAGGGCAGGATGTGTACCAAGTTTTGAAACAATTTGATAAAGGGAACAGATTTTAGAAGCAATTTAATGTTGTGATTTTAAGAAAAGCTCCATACACATGCATGGCTACAACTTCTTTATATTCAATCCAATGTACATGAAACTGTGAATATTATGTCCCTCCATGAACTTAACACACCTGCCAGATATCAGAAATATTGGATGAAGGGTCCTGAAGACATTAACTTGAAAATACATTTCCAGCTGTAACATTTGTATATTCCATCCTGTTTACAAGATATTTGGCAGGAATGTATCACATACCTTTCCTGTCATCTCTTACAAACTACAGGGCAATTTGATAAAGGGACCCAATTTTATAAGCAATTGAAGTTGTCCCCTTGAAGACCATTATTCAGATAAATAGCAGCACATGCAGTGCCAGTCAGAAACCAACGGAAAACGAAAACAAAAGCAAAAACAAAAATGACAACTTGATATTTATGAAAACGGAAAGTACAGGCTCTCAGGGAGTAGGTGGCTTGATCCTGGTTCCCTGAGGGTCCTAGCCTCTAGCCTCTCAGGGCTCTACCTCCTGGTCTCCCTAGCAGCTAGCCCCCTTTTCCTGGGGTATGGAGGTTGGGCTTCCTCCATGCCCCAATCCCCAATCTCTGCCTTGGGGACCATGACAGCACTCCCTGAAGGTCACCACCCCAGGGGTCCTGCAACTCCAGGCCCCTGGTCGCTCTGACTGATATCTCAGCCCTCTGTGGCCCTGGAAGTCGGGCATCCTCCCTGACCCGCTCCCCCACCTTCAGGTTTCTGGGTCTCCTGTTATTCCCTTCAGCCACTCGGCCCTCAACTGGGCCTATCCTGGTGGTTCTGGGTGTGCCTATTGGAACTTGGCTGGCTACTGTTCCCCCTGAGCCTGGCCTCATGGTTACCAACTATCTCTGGACCCATGCCCTAGGCCGTGCCCTCAGAGCCTGCAGATGGAACTCACCAGCCTCATCATCAAGCTCCCACCAGCCTACCTTCCCCATTGCCCTGCAACAGGCCTCTGCCGATCAGCGTGTAGGGGGGCAGGCTGTAGATTGTCTGTAGCAGTAAACTCCTACGTTTATGTAAGACTTGGCTGTTCTGCCAGGCTTTCGGCGAGGGGGGGCGGGGTAGGATGGATGGGGTTGAGGGGGGTTGTTTCCCTGCATATGAGTAATTTTAAACGTTTAAAATTGTTTTATTGTTTTATTTTGTTCTTCCCCGCCTCGGGCTGCCCTCTGGGCAGGAGGGGCGGGATAGAATTTTTTAATAAATAAAAATATAAATAAATACTCCTCTGCCCTGCACTGGGCCATGCCCTCAGCTGGGCAGATGTCTCCTTAGGGTTGTCTGCCTCCCTGCCACCTGCCCTTCTGGCCTGAACCCCTCACCTTATCCCCAGGTGGGATCCCTCCAACCTCCCCAGCAGGGTGTCTCCAGCAATCCTTGGAGCGCCACCCCCTGTTGCATACCCTCCAACATTTCACAGATGAAAATAGGGACATTTGCCTTTGTGTCCCACCGGGGCATATTTTATTAATGTTAATAACATTAATCAGTATTTAAATTGCTTGACTAGCAACAACAGAAATGGTATTTGGAGAAAAAGTATTCATTTATGCAAATTTATTATAATTAAAATAGAAATTACTGTATAAATCACCATAGCTGGGGAAGATTGTGTGCCTGCTCAGTCCACTGTCCATTATATGGTGCTGTTGAAGGGAGTCAACAGGACAGCTTCATGGGGAGAAGTAGGGGATGTGCAAACACCGAGCAATTTGGTGTTCGGCCCATTCGGGGTTCAGCCCATTCGGGGTCCATTCGGACTGAACCAGTTCATGGGGAGGCGGCTTTCATTCCCCCCTCCAGGCTGCGTGGGTGGAAGGGGCTCTGGGAAGCACCTCCCCCCCACTCTGCCCAGCCTGGGATTTTATTTTATTTTTTTAAACCTCCCTTCCTCCCAGGATCACCTGCGGCCCTACCTGGTGGTGCTGGGGCTCCGGCCCCGGGTCCGGGACTCCAGCCCCGGGTCCAGCGATGGGTGGGTCCAGCAGTGGGTCTGCCGGAGGCGGCGCTCTAGAGCACTTCAGGCCACTACTAGGCCTTCCGGATCAAACCGGAAGGCCTAGTAGCGGTCTGAAGTGCTCCGGAACACAGGCCCCGCTGGACCCGTGGCCGCTGCTGGACCCAGGGCCAGACCATGACCTACCTGGGGGTGCCAGGGCTCTGGCCCTGGGTCCAGCTGTGGCTGCGCTAGCAGCTGCGGGTCTGGTGGGGGCCGTGCTCCGGAGCGCTTCAGGCCACTACTAGGCCTTCAGGTTTGAGCCAGAAGGCCTAGTAGCAGCCTAAAATGCTCTGGAGCACCACCGCCAGTGGACCCACTGCCAGACCCACCCGCCACCAGATTCAGGGTCAGAGCCCCGGCACCACCAGGTAGGGTCACGGCCAATCCCGGGCAGGGGGGGTTTAAAAAAATAAATCCCAGGCTGGGCGGGGGGGGGAGGTTCTCCCTGGCATCCGTTCCACCTGCACAGCCTGGAGGGGGGAGGGGAAAGCGGGTCCTCCCTAACCGAATTTGGTTCGGTCGGGGGTAGGTTCAGATTCGAGGTGTTCGTGAATGGGCCGAACACCCCGAGTTCAGGCTGAACCCCGAACTTCCAAACTGCATTCGCACATCCCTAGGGAGAGGTGGGGGCACAGGGGGAAAGTTGGAAGAGGGAACAGCCATGTGAGGGAGGAGGGGGACATGGGGTGGGAGAGGGAGCAACTTTCTCTCTCTCTCTCTCTCTCTCTCTCTCTCTCTCACACACACACACACACACACACACACTCTTACACACACATAGACGGACACACTCACACACAGACACTTACACAAACACATACATAGATACTTGCTTTGACACAAACACACTCACCCACATACAGACACACACAGTCTTACACACACTCTCTCTGATCTCTCTCTCTCTCTCTCTCTCTCTCTCTCTCTCTCACACACACACACACACACACATTCTCACACATGTATAGACTCTCTCACACACATGCACACAGACTCTCGCTCTCTCACACACAAACTCTCTCTCTCTCTCCCTCACACACACATGCACAGATTTTCTCACACACAAACTCTCTTTCTCTCTCACACACACAGACACACACACAAACTCTCTCTCGCACACACACACAGTCTCTCTCTCACACACAAACTCTCTCTCTCTCTCACACACACACACACAGACAGATTCTCACACACAGACTCTCTCACTTAGACACACAGACACCCCCCCATTCAAGCTGTCATCTCTCTCTCTCTCTCTCTCTCTCTCTCTCTCTGACTCTCTCTCTCTTTCATTCACACTGCCACACCCACTCAAACAGGCACACCCACACATTCACTCAGTCAGTTACTCACACACGCTGACCCGTCCCCCTGCTGCTGCTGCTGCCTCCAGAAGTCCTGGCTGTTGGAGGTCCTGGGTGTCATGAACCTCTAGCAGGTTCTTCTTCAAGTGGCTCCGACCATTCTCACAGCACCCGGTGGTGAGAATGGTCGTAGCTATCTCAAAGAACAGAACGCTGAAACCCGTAAACAAGGTTCTTCGAGATGGCTCTAAATGTGAGAATGGTTGGAACCATCATGAAGAACCTTGTTTACAAGGTAGCGACCTTCTGGTCCACAAGGTCAGGTGAGCCGTGCTGTGGCAATCCAGGAGGTAGGTAGCAGGGCCCAGGGCACCCTAGCAGGTGGGTGGAGGGGGCAGTGGAAGTTCCTCCACCTCCCACTCTGGCTGCTTCTGAGGGAGGGGGCTGGGATTGATTTTTTAGTTACAGGCTGCAGCAGCCCCACAGCTTGGGGGTTCAGGCTGAAAAATGGGATTTTGCTGGGGAAGTGACTCACCTGGGAATGTTTATGCCTACCTGTGACATTCCCGGGAAAATCGGGGCAGTTGGAGGGTCAACCTATTGTCTGCTGGCTAACACTTCCCTGGGCTAATCTAATACTCTCTATTTAGCTCATATCCCAGATCACGACACCCACAACCTTCTAGTCACATGATGTTCCCTGCTCCCTGTGCTCTGGATTAACCCTTTACCTCCAAGCCAGGTGAGCAAGTGGTGAAGTGCTGCTCTGGGCCTGCTCCTGCTATGACTTAGCCCAGCAGTTCACCACACTGCCCTAGCAATGCATTTCCTGCTGGGCTCCATGACTCATGGCCAAAGACCTACTCCCACTGCGTAAGTCATACCGGTACTTCATCTCTTACGGACATAGCCTTGCAACCTCTTCTCCGCTAATGTTCATAGGCTAGAGCTCTAATGAATAGTGAATTTATTATCTGTGGTTAATATCCACCATTCCAGATAGTTTTTCAGTTATCCAGCCATTAATTGATTACTGTGTTGCTAACCAACAAACCAAAGAAGTGGATAGTACTGCAACAGTTAATTAGTTTACCGTATTACCATTAATATACTACTGTATTACAATGTTACAACGTAACCAAATGTTAGAATTACTAGTCTGAAACCAGGTCCGGAGGGGCAGGGGGTGTAAACAGTTAAAAGAATTATGGGGAAATGGTAGACGTCAGTACAGTAAACAGCACACTGCAGTATTATGTAATAATGTGGTAAAACAGTTAGCTACCAAACAGTAAGTGGACAGCACTTGGTAACCGGTCCTTGCTGGATTGGATACTGCGGATTTGGCCGGTTATTGGATTCAGCCCATTTCAGCCCTATCATAGATCTGCTCTTTTTTTATCCTTATTCTCCCACACCATGCCTTGCAGTTAAGTCGTCATTGGAACACAGCAGCTGGAAACACTGACACTGTAGAGGAACTGTTCCCTCACAGCAGAGTGGAAATGAATAGTAGATTTTATATTTGGGGATGCTATTTTCATTTTTGGATAGCAGTTGGAATATTTGAACATTGTATCCAAAACCGATAATTGTATATCTGTTTATTCAGTTAATTTCATTTCATTTATTCAGATGTTTGGTTCAGATATTCACTTCTTTGGTTTAGATATTTGATTCAGTGCTATCAGCACAAAAGCTGAAACGAAGTAAATGAAATCCCAAATAAGCGGGCCAAATAACCAAACATCTGAAATGAAAATATCCAGAATGGATATTCAAACAGAATGGATAGTGACTCATATGCACTCCATCAGATCCAGATCAAATTGGCCCAATTTAGACATAATATTAGGACCAAAACAAGTACTGAAGAAAATGGGCAAACCCGTTAAATATATGCTACGCAAGCAAAAAATGGCAGTTATTTGCTCTGTGAGGTGTTTTTTTAAATATATATTTCCGGGGATGGGGGTTGGTTCTTTGATTTGGTTATTTTGGTATTATGGTTATGTCATTTCATCAGTGTTAGCACTACTGAACATCTACAACTGCCGAGAATGACATCATAAAAAATTTGAAATGACCAAAAAACGGAAATAACCAAACAGAAAACAGAAAGAAATGTAGCGGAATACCCAATCAGATATGGAAGTACCTATTTTGGTCACGGATATTATTCGGGTACTCAAAGGGCTACATGAAAATGCAAATAATACTCGCAAATAATAACCCTGCTACCTGTTTCAGCTCTAGATAATATATTCACATAGACAATTCATTTCAGCTCCATCACACAGCAAGCACTAAGTAAATCTCTGTTATTATGTAAGAAGCTGCCTGAAGCCTGTACTGCTTTTCAGAATGGTCAAAGCAGAAGTTCCTCCAGGTCACCGTCTGGAGGCAGGGTTTCCCAGTCTGTGAACTGCTTGGCAGCTAGCTGTTCAGAGACCTATCTCTACCTTGATCTGCTTTTCTGCACAAAGATAGCATCTGGCACAAATGCTATGCACAGTCACTCCCATGTTTCTAATAGTAGTTTCATTTCCTGCCCAGAGCCAAACCCAAATCCACCACAGAGCACTGTGAAAGAAGCCATCTTGGGCACTGAAGAAGGCAGCTCCTTCAACTCCCAAGAGAGCAACACTCTGGGGAGCAGCCGATGAGTATGACTAGGCCGAAGCCGGTTCTCTGTTCAGAGTCATGTGCTTGTGCTGGGATGCTAGACCCACTCTCTGGGAAGGAATCGGACACAGACAATCTATTTCTAATGAGCCTGTATTGCTAGGTGGCCTTTATTTACAGTAAATAAATCTACCCTTGCCCGTCCCTCATATTCGCCTATTAAAATGAAAATATAATCACTCCTGGGGGAAGTGCTCTCATCAGAGCTTGAAAACTGTGAGCCTTTGAACACCTCCAGTGAGGTCCTGGGCACACTAAACCCCCACTGAAATCCAGGGGACGAGAAGGAGCTCCACAACACCGATCTGGATCTGGCCTTTAACTTGGTGACACTGGATCTCTCTGTCCCCGGGACTTGGTTCTGCCTTCTGGCACGAGGGGCTCTTTTAGACGAGCGGCGCTCCGTTTCTCGTCGGCGTGGCGCATATTTTGAAACCTCCGCCTGGTCTAATTAGACGAGACGGAAGTGGCTTAATATGCGCATATTACGGTGGAGGCGCATTTTTTAAGTGCGTGAATTAAATACCTCAGAATCGAGGTATTTAATTTGCACACTTTAAAAATGTGCCACCGCCGTAATATGCGCATATTAAGCCAATTCCGTCTCGTCTAATTAGACCAGGCGGAGGTTTCAAAATATGCGCCTCGCCGAAGCAAAACGGAGTGCCGCTCGTCTAAAAGCGGCCTCTATTTCCAGGAATGACCTACTGCAGGGGTGTCATGAAGGATTGTAAGGCACCCTGAAGATGGAAACTGCCATATAAATTAATAATAGCTTGATCAGCTCATTGCTTTAAGCCAATTAAAAATCCTAACCTAAAACATCTATTTATTTTTAAAGCCAAAGAAAGTACCGATGTGTGAGTTTCAATAATGACCTGAGGAGGGGAGCAAAGGAGCAAACCACCCCTTTCGTGCAGAGGGAGCTCACCTCATTCAGACGAAGACATGTCTATAGGCCTGAAACGACAAATTGCAGCGAATGCTGTTTGTGTTTCTGTCAGAAACGGGTCATTCACCTTCATTCATACAACACAGGAACTTACCAGCTATTCTGTTGTTTTTGTCATTTGCTGTTATTTTTTGTGAGTTGAACAGAGCTGCTACAGGGCCAATCCCAAACCCCATGTGCACCCCACGTGCACCCCCAGGGCTGTGGAGACACAAAAGTGCCAGCTAAGTGCCAGCCAGGGAAGTGCTGGAAATTGCCATAAAAGTGCCGTAAAATGGTCATAAAAGTCCAGAAAAGTGACCAAAAATGCGCACACACAAAAAAGCCAGAAAGTGACATAAAATGGAGGGGGGAAACCCCAAACAAACAAAAAAAGTCAGAAAATGACAAAATTGATGAGAAATGATAAAAAATCACAGGTGCTGATATCAACAACGGTGGAAGCATGAAATCATTAGAGACTGACTCAGTACCACAAACACTTGCAAGTGCTCCTAAAAGATTGGAATTTCCGTGCAGAATGGGTACAACACAGTACAGTGGGTGTTTTTAGACACACATTTCTCCTGGATGTTTGCTGTACAACACAGTACAGTGGGTGTTTTTAGACACACATTTCTCCTGGATGTTTGCTGTAACATGCGGATTCCTGACAAATTTGCCAGTACTCAACTCGTCTGTGATGGATCAGGTACCATGGAGTTCCCAAGCAGTACTTGAGCTGTGTATCCATTTCTGCTCTCCTCCACCCCCCTTCCTTATCCCCAGCTAATCTGGATGCTGGAAAGGGAAATGGTGCAGTGATGGGAGCAGAGGCGGTCAAGCATGGGCAGCACTTCAGAAGCCGCAGTGGTGCAGAGTCAGTGGTGGCAGGAGTGCAAAGGCACCTGTGGGTCTCAGAGGCCTCATCCAAGGTGTGGGTCAGTCACCAAAGGCCTTTTCAAATGGACCGGGGGCCCCGCAGGTGCATGGTGTGTGTGTGTGTGCGGCGTGGTGGGTGGAGATGGGTGTGGGGCTGTTCCCACGGGCACACACCCATCTCCACCCACCTCCATGCATGGAGGCACCTCCATATTCCCCATTGCCTCGGGCGTGGGGGATGGGTGGATGGTGGGCGGCACCTCCACCCATCCGCTGTGGCATTCCCACGGGTGCCCTCCACCCATCTTCATGCCGTGAAACTGCATGTAGATGGGTGGAGGCGTCTCCTGTGAAAAGGCACCAAGAATATGCAGAGGCCCTGGAAATGATAGATTCCTGAAGGGATTTCTGCATAACTCTGGGATCTGGCAGCAAATCCACTACCTCTCCCAGCTCCAATGGTGGCTCAAGGTAGCCTAGTTGCACCAAGATCAAGACCTTCCAACTCATGTTTCAGGACCAACCCAACAGCCATCAAAAGCAAGAATGCTTTGTCCTACTCTCTGAGGATATTGATATCCATAGCAAACACTCATTTGGCCCCTGGGAAGTAACTAAGGGAATCCATTTCCTCTGCGAGAGTGAAGCCCTGCTTCATAAGAAAATAAGTAATGCCATACTGAGTCAAACCAATGGTCCATCAAGCCCAGCATCCTCTCCTCCGACAGTGGCCAATCTCGATCGCATGGGAGAAGAACCAACAGTCACAATGGGCAATCCATTCCTCGTTGGTCATTTCCAGCTGCAGACACTAAGAAGTTCATCCCATAAGCTACTTGGCTAATAGTCATTAATGGACCTACTCTCCATGAACTTATCCAGGCCTTTTTAAAACCCAGCCATATTACTGGCCTTGAGAACGTCCTCGGGCAACAAATTCCATAAGTTAATTATGCGTTGAGTGAAAAAGTACTTCCTTTTATTTGTTTTAAAGGACAAAGCACAGTCATCGCCGCTGCTGCCTTCATCTCTGCCGCCGCTGGGGCCGCCGCCGCTGCTGCTTCGTCCCCGCAGGATACCTGCGGGGACAAGAACATACAAACAGTGAGTTGGGGGTAGGGGGGGGAACGCAGAGGGCAGCCACGTGGGCTGTCCTGTCCCCTCCCCCCCCACCCGGAAGTAGCAGGGGCTAAAAGCCCACAGGCAGCGGCTGGAGCCGCAGGCTGCGGCCGCAGGCTCGCGGCCGAAGGGCCGCGGCCAAAGGGCGCGGCACTTCGGGGGCACTTCTGGGGGACTGCAGGGGGGCAGGGGGGTTTTGTGTTTTTTATTGGGCAGGCTTTTTATCTTTCAGGGCTAGGGTGGTAGGGTGGGGGTATTGACACGTGGGGTAATGTGGGGGGTGGACCCAGGGACTCCCCCTGGTGAGAGCAGGGGGAGGACCGGGAGGGTTGGGGGGGAGGGGGTGGCTCGGTCTCCCCGTGAGAGGGGGAGACCGAGGGAGAATGGGGAGGGTATGGTTGGGGGGGGAGGGTTATGGGGGGGAGGGGGGGAGGGAGGGCCGGAGGGCAAGCAGCCGGGTCTGAAGGGCCGGGATTGGGTGGACGGAGGGGAGGGCATGGCCATTGGGGTCGTGATGGGGCGCGGACGGTATGGTCCATGGGGTGGGAAGGCACGGGCCCCTAGGGGTCCACGGTGCCTGAGGGAGGTGGAGGTCATCACCCCCCCACTAAGGGGGAGGGAGGTGCCGGGTCCAGGGTCCGCGCGTGGGGGGCTGGTGCTGATGAATGCGAGGTCCGTGGTCAACAAGGCCCCGATTATCCACGATTTGATCGTGGATGGGGCCGTGGACCTCGCATGCATCACGGAGACCTGGCTGGATGATCTGGCCGGTCCAACTTTGGCGGATCTGGTTCCAGCTGGGTATGCCGTGCAGCATCAGCCCCGCATGAGCGGCCGGGGAGGAGGCGTAGCTATTGTTTTTAGGGAAGACTGGCCTGTTAGGAGGTATCCAGTGCCGGAGATTGTGGGTGTAGAGGCTCTGCACGTGGTGATCGATTTGGCTGGGGGCAAGCTAGGGGTGCTGCTGGTGTACCGGGCCCCTTCATGCCCGGCGGCATCCCTTACCGCTCTAGCGGAGCTGGCCTCGGAGGTGGTGTTGGGCTCCCCCAGGACTTTGGTTCTGGGGGACTTCAACGTCCACGCCGATGCCGGCCTTGTTGGGGCGGAGCGGGAGTTCATGGCCGCCATGGCAACTATGAACTTGTCCCAGGAGGTGATCTGCCCGACCCACGTGGGGGGACATATCCTCGACCTGATCTTCGGCTCTGGCCTTGAGGCGGGGGGTCCGGTTGTGGGGGAGGTGACAGCGGTGCCCTTGTCGTGGACGGACCATTACCTCCTTCAGGCCGGTCTTTTAGCGCGCCCCCTCCAGAAGGGGAAGGGACCAGTTAGGATGGTCCGCCCTCGGAGGCTGATGGAACCCCAGCGGTTCCAGGAGGTCCTGAGGGAGCTTACCCTGGATGTGGACGGTCACTCTGTGGATGAGCTGGTCCGGCATTGGAACATCTTGCTGGAGGAGGCCATTGACAGGGTGGCTCCGAGGCGCCTTCTGCCTCGGTCTCGTCACCGCAGGACCCCTTGGTTTACTGAGGGGCTGCGGTGTATGAAGCGTGTGGGCAGGAGGCTAGAGCGACGCTGGCGTCGGACTCGGTCTGTCTCCGATCGTCTTCTCCATAGGGCCCATTTGCGGTCCTATGTGGAGGCTGTGAGGACGGCGAGGAAGGAATTCCTCGCCGTCCTCATAGCGTCTGCGAAGTCGCGTCCAGCGGAGCTGTTTCGGGTGGTGCGGGGGCTGGTTAGTCCGGCCTCCCTCCGCCTGGATGGGGACTTGTCCCGGGCCCGCTGTGAGGAGTTTGTCATCTACTTCGCAGACAAGATTGCTCGGATTCAGGCCGATTTCGACGCTGGGTTGATAGCAGTAGGGGAAGAGCGCGGGGGGGCGGAGGGTCCGTCTGGTCCATCTTTATGGGGTGAGTTTCAGGAAGTGACGCCAGCCGATGTGGTGGATGTCCTGGGGTCTGTGAGGGCCACGTGTTGTCAACTAGATCCATGCCCGTCCTGGTTAATAAAAGCTTCCGGGGAGACGTTGGGGACGGTGCTGGCGAGGGTGGTGAATGCGTCCCTTCGGCAGGGGAGGTTGTCGCCTTGCTTAAAAGAGGCTGTGGTGCGCCCCCTGCTGAAAAAACCATCGTTGGACGTAGACGCGCTCGCCAGCTACCGACCTGTCTCTAACCTTCCCTTTTTAGGGAAGGTTATTGAGCGGGCAGTGGCGCTCCAGCTCCAGGGTCATCTAGATAATATCGGGCTCCTTGACCCTTTTCAATCTGGGTTCCGCCCCGGCTATGGCACCGAGACGGCGTTGGTGGCCTTGGTGGACGACCTCCGCCGGGAGATGGATGCGGGATGTTCGACATTTCTCATCCTGCTCGATCTCTCGGCCGCTTTTGACACCGTGGACCATGGGCTGCTGTTGAGACGACTGCGTGACCGGGGGGGTCTGGACGGGACTGTTCTTGAATGGTTCCGTTCATTCCTCTCGGGGAGGAGCCAGCGGGTGGTGTTGGGGGAGGAAACATCGAGCCCCCGCGCCTTACCGTGTGGCGTTCCGCAGGGATCGATCTTGTCTCCATTATTATTTAACATCTATATGCAGCCCTTGGGGGAGGTCGTGAGAGGGTTCGGGGTGCGATGTCACCAGTATGCTGATGATACTCAGCTGTACCTCTCGTTTTCTACCGACCCAGACCCTGCTGTCTCGGTGCTATCCCAATGTTTGGAGGCCGTGGCGGATTGGATGCGGCGGAGCAGACTGAAGCTCAACCCAGATAAGACGGAGGTGATGGTGGTGGGGAGGGCGAAGGGGGTGGTGGCCCCCCTGATTGGGGGGGTTTGCCCCCCTGTAGCTCAGCAGGTCCGGAGTCTGGGGGTCATATTGGACGCAGACCTGCGGCTGGAGCGGCAGGTGGAGGCAGTCGCTAAGGCTGCCTTCCGCCAGCTTTATCTGGTACGTAGGCTGCGTCCGTATGTCTCTGGCCCGGACCTGGCCTCCCTCATCCATGCCTTCGTCACCTCGCGGCTCGACTACTGTAACGCGCTCTACGTGGGGCTTCCCTTGTTCTTGGCCCGGAGGCTGCAGCTGGTGCAGAATGCGGCGGCCCGTCTTCTTACGGGGACGGGTCGCCGGGAGCACATTACACCGGTGCTCCGAGCGCTGCACTGGCTGCCGATAGTGTGCCGGGCCAAGTTCAAGGTCCTAGTAATGATCTATAAAGCCCTATACGGCCTTGGCCCCTCTTACCTTAGGGACCGCCTCGCCCTTCGCGCCCCGGAACGGCTCCTGCGGTCTGCCGGGGGTGCCCTCCTGGAGGTCCCCCGTGTTAAGCGGGGGGCCACGATGGAGCGGGCATTCTCGGTGGTAGGGCCGCGGCTGTGGAACTCCCTTCCGGAGGAAGCTCGCCTGGCCCCAAGCCTTTTGACATTTCGGCGGAACTGTAAGACCTGGCTGTTTGCCCAGGCCTTTGGGAGGGAGGGGGGGGTGATTTTTAATCCCCCACCTGTATATTTATTTTTATACCACCCTGTTTTATCGATATGTTTTATAATTGTATTTTAAAATGTTTTAAATGGATTTTATTTTGTAAACCGCCCCGAGCTGCTGTGCAGGATGGGGCGGTATAAAAATCTACCAAATAAATAAATAAATAAATAAATAAATAAAAATTCTGCCAGCAGCTAGTTTCATGGAGTGTCCCCTAGTTCTAGTACTATTTGAGAGGGTAAAAAACTGTTCCCTCTCTACTTGTTCCACACCACTCAAGATTTTATAAACCTCTATCATGTCTCCTCTTTGTCTTGACTTCTCGAAGCTGAAGAGACCCAGTTTGTCAAGCCTCTCTTTGTACGAAGCCGTTCCATACCCTTTATCATTCTTGTTGCCCTACTCTATACCTTTTCTAGTTCAGCTATGTCTTTTTTGAGATGGGGTGACCAGAACTGCACACAATATTCCAGGTGCGGTCACACCATCGATTTGTATAGAGACATTATGACATCCTCAGTTTTATTCTCTAGCCCTTTGCAAATAACTCGTAAATTCTGTTTGCTTTTTTGACTGCTGCTGCACACTGGGCTGAGGATTTCAGCGTATTGTCCACAATCACTCCCAGATCCGTTTCCTGAGTGGTAACTCCTAGCTTACTACCCAGCATTGTGTACTCATAGTTTGAATTATTTTTCCCTATGTGTTCTCATTAATCTCATCTGCCATTTAGATGCTCAGCAGGCACCTAGTCTCGTAAGATCCTGTTTCAGTTCTTCACAGTCTGCTTGTATTTTAACTACCTTGAATAATTTGGTGTCATCTGCAAATTTGATCACCTCACTCTTAATGCCCTTTTCCAGATCATTAATGAATACATTAAACAGCACCGTTCCCAATACAGATCCCTGGGGCACACCACTCTTTACATCTCTCCATTGTGAAAACGAACCATTCAGTCTTACTCTTTGCTTCCTATCCTTTAACCAGTTACTGATCCATAGTAAGACACTACCTCCTATCCCATGACTTTTTAAATTTCTCAAGAGTCTTTTATGTGGGACCTTATCAAATGCTTTCTGGAAATCCTATATGTACCGGGTCTCCCTTGTTTACACCCTCAAAGAATTCCAACAGGCATGATTTACCTTTGTTAAATCCATGTTGACTCTTCCCCATTAAGCCATGTTTAGCAACATGCCCAGCGATTCTGTTCTTAATGATGGTTTCCACCATTTTGCCCGGCACAGACGTCAAGCTTACTGGTCTGTAGTTTCCAGGATCACCTCTGGCTCCCTTTTTAAACATCGAGGTTACATTTGCCACACTCCAGTCCTCCGGTACAGTGGCAGATTTTAGCAATAGGTTACAAATAGGGCTGTAGTAGAATGTCGCAGCGGTAGCTATTTCCGCCAGAAACAGCATTTCCGCAATTAGTAGTATGGCGTGGCAGAGGCTTTCATTCTGCTAGTTTCATTCCGCTATTCCGCAGTTCTGCTAATTTCATTCCGCTACTTCCACAGTTCTGCTAATTTCATTCCGCTACTTCCACAGGCTTCACAAAATAGCGGAAACAGGACATTTTTGCTACTTCCGCCATTCTGCCACAAAACAGCGGAACAGCGGTTTTCCGACAGTTTCCGCAATTTTTCCGCAATTCCACAATTTGCAGAATGCCAGCAGAATTAGCGGAATGTCCGCAGAAAAGCCACGGTGTGGTGCGGGCAATTCCGAAATGGCAGAATGGAATCGTGGCACGGTAACAGCTGCTACCGCATCAGCCCTAGTTACAAATTACTACTTTGTTCATGCCAACACTGGGTCCAGGCTAGCTTGAGCGCTCAACAAAGCTTTGCAATGAAGATCTTGTGTTGGTACTGAAACCTGAATAAAGCTTCTCTTCCTTCCCTGCTCCATTGAGACCCCTTTTGCACAGCTCCAGCCATAAAAGCTTTGTGGAATGGATAAGGGGAGTAGCTCAAATGGCTGATGCTCAGGGCTAGCAATGTTTTATATGCACTATTTAAAACAGAAATGATCTTAAAACAGAGCCATGTGCCTAGAGGGGCTTTCACATTCTAATAGCAATGACTACCGCAGTGCATCATATTTCCTGGGAATTGGCAATCAGCTGGAGTCTCTCAAATGAGCTTGGAGCTAACAAGTTCTCTCTGCCAGGCTTCACTTCCCAGGAAATGCCCTGCTCTGGGCTTCTTGGAGCTTAAATAGCTGGTGGTAACAGCCTGTGTTTTTCACTCACAAATGTCTCATTGCCTTACATATTTAGCCAGCAGCCACCTTGCAACATAAACAGAATAGTTTGGTGGCCATGAGGCTGATTACTCCCATTTTATAGATGGGGAAACTGAGGCTGAGATATGGTGATTTGCCCAAGGCCACCCAGTGAGTTCATGGTTAAGAGAAGATTTGAACCCCTTAGCTAAGCTGTTGGCTTTGATTTTGGGAGACCAGACGTTCAAATCCTCTCTTAATCATGGACTTGGACAAGTCACCAGCTCTCAACCTCAGTTTCCCCATCTGTTAAATGGGAGTAATAATGGTCTACCTCACTGGGGTGTTGTCAGTATAGTGTTTGTGGAATCCACTTCATCATCCTAGCCAGTATGTACGATTACTGTGTGTTAAAATCAGGTTGAGACTAGTTCATCCCAGGTTTGCACAACATAGTGCCCCAGTCTAATGGGAGCGTTGGGAAAACCCACCTCTTTGTCACCGCCTTTCCTGACACCTGTTAGAACTTCCCGCTCAATACTTACTGTCTGCCCTCCCCGCAGACTCCTGCCTAACTGCAACCAAGCCAAACACGTGCACCTGAGACTTCGCATCCGCTTGAATGTTTTTACCCCATGTCTCTCCCTACGGCCCCTATCCCTGTCTTCCCCCTCCGTGTCTATTAGATTGTAAGCCGTAGGCAGGGACTGCGTCTATCTCATTGTTCTGTAAAGCGCCAGGTACACAGCTGGCGCCATACAAATGCTTATAATAATAATAATAATTAATTAATTAATTAATTAATTAATTAATTAATGGCATCATAAACTTCAATTGCAAGTAACTTTATTCCTTTTGCTGTTTCTGCTGTGAAATTGAGGGTTCGGTGGGCTTTGGCTAACATCCCAGGGGACTGAGTAGATTATTGATCCCTCCAGGCTTTGCTGTATTTGTTTGTATGTTGCTTTTATTTTGTAGGTGTTTGACATGGCCTGATGGCTAGTGCCCAATAAATTCATTCATTCAAGTAACTTCGTTCTTGCTGCTCACACCAAAACCTAACCTGACTAACTGCTGTCTATCTCCTGACTGTCCCCTACCTCTCAGTCCAGTACAAAACCTGGGATGGACTAGTCTTGATTTGTCATCAATCTTATATATTGGATAGGGTCAAAGAGTGGAACCCCCCNATTCTACTGGCCTGGGATTCAGCCTTCATTGGAACTGAAAGGGCAATTGTTCTGGGGATATGTGTGAGTCTAGGCAATTTGTTCACAAACTGAGAGTGGCAGAAGCAATAGGGGAACATGAGGGAACAGAAAAACAAAAACAAAGAAACGACCACAGTTTATCTTGGATAACGCTCAAGTCTTGTGCAAACTGTGACCAGGGCAAGATTTGGAGAGGCGGGGGAAAAGGAGAATGAGGAACGTGGGGAAGCACTGCACCCACAAATAAATTTCACCTATCTGAGTTTTGGAAAAAGAACTTAACGTAAGTAGTGCCATACTGGGTCAGACCAATGGTCCATTGAGCCAAATACCTGTGTCCGACATTGACTAATCTCAGTCACATGAGTCTGGGACCGCTGATGATCATTGCAAAGTCGGTGGTTAATAAATCTACAACGATCCGGGAGTTAATCTCAGATCAATCAGCCGACCTTGTGTGTATTATGGAGACCTGGCTAGACACTTGAGTCGGGGCCAATTTTGGCTGACCTTGTTCTGGCCGAGTACTGTTATTTTTAAGGACACCTGGTCTGTGAGGAGGTATCCGGTGCAGACTATCTTGGGCATGGAGGGTATCCATCTGGTGATTGATTTGGCTGAAGACAGATTGGGGCTGCTGCTGATATACCAAGCACCAACCTGTATGGCAGCATCCTTACACACTCTAGCTGAACTGGTGTCGGAGGTGGTCTTGTGATCTCCGAGAACTCTAGTTCTGGGCGATTTCAATATCCACGCCGACACCAATCTTGGGGGAGCGTAACGTGTGTTCATGGCTGTCATGACAACCATGGGACTGTCTCAGCAGGTTGTGCACCCGAAACATGATGGGAGGATATACCCTTGACCTGATACTCTGCACTGGCCTTGAGACAGAGGATCCAGTGGTGGTGGATGTATCAACTATGCCCTTGTCATGGACGGTTCATTATCTCCTCCAGGCCGGTCTCCTGGTGCATGTTTGCCCCCAGAGAGGTGTAGAACCTGTTTGGTTGGTTCGTCCCCGGAGGCTAATGGAACCAGAAAGGTTCCAGAATGCCGTAGGGGAATTACCTCCCGACCTCAATGACCGTTCGCTCGATGACCATTGGAACATTTTGCTGATTGAGGCCATTGACCGAACGGCTCCCAGGCGTCTGCTTCCAGAATGTCGACAATGCAGGTCCCCATGGTTTACAGAGGATCTGTGATGGACGAAGCAGGAAGGACAGCGGTTGGAACGACGGTGGTGCCGTACTCGTGCTGAAGCCAACCGATTGCAGCATAGAGCTAGATTAAAAGCCTATGTTGTAGCTGTATGGGAAGCAAAGTAAGAGTTCTTTGCTACCCTCATAGCATCCATGAAGTCACATCCAGCTGAGATCTTCCAGGTGGTGCAGAGACTGGTCAGTCCAGGCTCCCTCTGCCTGGAATTTGAATCTTTCAGTGCTCGCTGTGACATGTTTGTTGACTTTTGCGTGGACAAAATCGCCTGGATTCACCATGACTTTGACACCGCACTCATAACAATGGGTGAACCAGAGGTAGTAGAGACCCCACCATGTCCGATTTCATGGAATTAGTTTCAGTGGGTATCGCCTGCTGACGTGGTGTGGTGGATGTCCTTGGGGCGGTCAGAGCGACTTGTTGCAAATTAGATCTATGCCCATCCTGACTGGTTAAGGTCTGATGGGATACATTAGGGTCGCTGCTGGCGGGGTTGTCAATGCCTCCTTTAAGGAGGGCAGGGTGCTGAGCCATCTTAAAGAGATGGCCCCTGCAACCCCTGTGATGCAGCCTCTGCTCAAGAAACCATCTCTTGAGATTGACTCCCCTGCCAGCTATCAGCCAGTCTCTAACCTTCCCTTTTTAGGGAAGGGTATTGAACAGGTGGTTGCTCAGCAGCATCAGGGGCATATGGATCGGGTCGGTTTTCTTGATCCTTTGCAGTCTGGTTTTCATCCTGGTTTTGGCACTAAGACTGCGCTTGTGGCTTTGGTTGATGACCTGTGCCGTGAATTAGATCAGGGCAGGACGTGAGAGGGTTTCGGCTTGCACTGTCATTAGTACGCTGATGACACACAAATTTACCTCTCTTTTCCTGCAGACCCAGACCCGACAGTCTCAGTGCTTACCCAGTGCCTGGCAGCTGTGGGGAACTGGATAAGGGCGAGCCATCTGAGGCTGAATCCTGACAAGACAGAGGTGATGTTGGTGGGACTGAGGGAGTGGTGGCTCCTGTCACTGATGGGTTTGCCCCCCTTTAGCCACTCAGGTCCATAGTCTAGGGGTGCTTCTCGATTCACAGCTCCACCTGGATTCCCAGGTGGAGGCTGTGACTGGAAGTGCTTTTCGCCAGTTACATCTGGTGCGATGGCTGCAGCCGTACGTTTCGGACTCTGACCTGGCCACCGTCATCCATGCCTTTATTACCTCTAGATTAGACTATTGCAACGCACTGCACGTGGGGCTACTCTTGTGGATGGTCTGGAGGCACCGCCGGTGCAGAATGCGGCGGCCCGTCTCCTAACAGGAATGGGTCATCATGAGCAGATTACACCAGTCCTCCGTTCTCTGCACTGGCTGCCTATTGTCTACCGGGCCCAATTCAAGGAGTTGGTAATGACCTATAAAGCCCTAAATGGCCTGGGCCCCACTTACCTGTGGAACCGCCTCAGGCCCCGGGCTGTGTCGCAGCCCCTGCGGTCAGCTGGGGATGCCCCACTCTAAGTCCTCCGGGTTTCCCGGCTGGTGACGATGGGGAGGGCTTTTTTGGTGGCCGCTCCCAGGCTGTGGAATTCCCTCCCGATGGAGGCCCGCCTGGCCCCAGACCTCCCCTCTTTCCGAAGACAGTGTAAGTCCTGGCTGTTCCACCCGGCCTTTGGAGAGGGAGACGGGTAGGGTTGGGGTGGGTTAGGGGAGGGGGGTTTGGTTCTGCTCTTTTAGTATATTTTAATGAATTTAAAATTTTGAGTTGATCTTAACTGTGGATTTTATAGAGATGGCTTCTCGTGTAAGCTGCCCCGAGTGGCTCTGTGAGCAGGAGGGTGCGGGATAGAAGAGATTCAAAATAAATAAATATATGCTGCCTTATTTACAACAGGAGAACTACTCAATGGGCTTAAATTAAGCACCTAGTAAAGTGTTCTGCATTCTCAGGGCTCATATGCTTAGTACATTGAAGGGTCACAGGCCTGTAGCATGCACCAATTTACAGCCACACAGCTCAAAAGGAGGGAAGGTTACCACTTACCAGGTATCCTAGAGACCCTGAGTTGTAAAATTCACTCTGAGTGAGAGCCCAGTCTTCTTGTCTGTTAAGTCGATCATAGAGGGCAGTTGGCACAGTGCCCTGCAAAGAGAGATAAGGCTTTAACTCTATGCCTGCAACCCATCAAAAGAAATATACAAGCAGAAAGAACTACTGCAGCCAGAGGGCTGTGTATACAGAGAGACTGAGGCTGACAGACGGCCCAGAGTGTCTGCCTGCAGTATCTGTGAAAGCTCCATAATTCTCTCCGTTTCCCCCCCTTCAGCTCTCCCTGACTCAGATCTAAAGAAAGGCTTTCTATTTTCTCCCTGCAAAGGGTGGCTCAGGGGTGAGAGAGTCACAGAGAAAGCGCGAGTAGACAAGGAAGGATGCTCTTGTGGTTACAGTACTAGTCTAGACCCTTAGACCTGTTGTGTGCTCCCCTTAAATCTACCGTGGATACTTTCCCATAATCCCTAGCAGCTACACAAAACGTCTGAACAGCTTCATGGATACTACACAATCTCTGGGATGGCAGAAGCTAAGGCTGCTTAGATTGTGTCCGTTTAAAGTAACCTGGGGATTTTACAATGTGTAGACCTGACTTCAGCTTCTACCTCTAACAAATCACTTCACCTAGCTGTGCCACTGTTTCCCAACTATTACTACTAATCATTAATAATGAATAATTAGTTTTTTTTTTAAAATGGGAAACGGTGGCACAGCTAGGTGAAGTGATCTGTCGTCTTCAGCCATATATTTCAGGCTCTGACCTGGCCACCGTCATCCATGTGTTTATCACCTTGAAATTGGACTATTGCAACACACTCTATGTGGGTCTACCCTTGGTGACACCCCAGAGACTGTAGCTGGTGCAGAATGCAGCGGCCTGCCTCCTGACGGGGACGGGCCATCGGGAGCATATAACACCGGTGCTCCGTTCTCTGCACTGGCTGCCTAGAGTCTACCAGGCCCAATTCAAGGTGTTGGTGATTACCTTTAAGGCCCTATACGGTCTGAGCCCTGCTTATCTGCGGAACCACCTCAACCTCCATGTCCTGGACCAGCCCCTGCAGTCGTCTAGGGATGCCCTTTTGGAGGTTTCCTGAGTTTACCAGGTGGCGAACTCCGAAAGGGCGTTCTCAGTGGCGGCACCTCAACTGTGGAACTTCCTCCCGCTGGAGATCCGCCTCTCTCTGGATCTCCCCTCGTTTTGTAAAGACTGTAAGACCTGGTGTTTGGTGAGGGAGATGGGTAGTGGGTAGGGCTGTAGCGGAATATCGCAGCGGTAGCTATTTCCGGCGGAAACAGTGTTTCCGAAATTAGTGGAACGGCATGGCAGAGGCTTTCATTCCACGGTTTCATTCCGCGGTTCCGCGGTTCAGCTTATTTAATTCCGCAACTTAGTGGAATCGTGGAAACATGACATTTTCGCGATTTCCGCAATTCCGCCAGCGCCAAAAAATAGCGGAATAGCGGTTTTCCGCGATTTCCGCAATTTTTCCAAGATTTTTCCGCAATTCCGCGATTTGCAGAATTCCGGCGGAATTAGCGGAATATCCGCAGAAAAGTCGCGGTGTGGCGCGGGCAGTTCCGAAATGGCGGAACGGAATCGCGGCGCGGTAAAAGCTGCTGCCGCATCAGCCCTAGTAGTGGGTGGGGGGATGTTTTTGGTTTTTTGTTTTATTGGGGGTGGGGGGTTGTTGAGTTTAGCTAGCCTCTTTTGATGTTAAATTTTAACTTTTATTATTTATATTTTGATTTTATTATGTGTTTTTTTGTTTGTTGTCTGCCGCCCTGAGCTGCCATTTAGCAGAAGGGGTGGGTTAAAAATACTGGATAATAATAAATAATAATAATAATAATAATAATAAATACAGTGCCCCCTGGAAAATGCTGCTTGGAGTGCTTCACAAACATAAAATACAGTAGCTCATTTGCAACCAGGGGTAATACCCTCAATATTTGAGTAATATCTTGCGTGTCCCATGAGCCACCTGAGTATGGATCAGGCACCTGATTACTTGAAAATTCCAGGTACTACCATTATCAAGTTACCAATTTACAGTTTTGCCAATCTTACTGATAGGTAATATGGTAATGAAATCGGGATGGGAAGTCAATTATTGGTAATGGAAGTTGGAGATTTGGGACTTCCAGTTGGAAAATCAGAATGCAAATTGCTATTTTGATACATTAGCTGTCCTGTTGGACACTAAACAGCAGTGTTCCCGATTTTCTGTTTAGAGCAGAAAACCAGAGAAAAATACGGAATCCCCATTTTATCAGAGAAAAATGCAGAATGCCCATTTTATCAGAGAAAAACACAGAATTTGGGTTTTTCTAGGCAATTTCTTCCTGTAAAACTGACTGGTGGCAACAGAAATTGAAAGGAGGCAGAAGCTCCACGGAGGTTCCGCTATGCGCCTGCGTCCGAGAGAAGAGATTTGGCACAAGAACACAGCCGCGTCTGGCTTTAGGCAAGGCAGAGTATGTTGGGGTCCGTGGCGGGGCTGGTGGGGAGGCGGGGGTTGGAGCAGCACCCCCCTCCCACCTGCAGAGGGAGAGACTTGGGCTTCATGCCTGGGCTGGCTGGTGTGGGATATTGGGCAATTTTACACACACCTTAAAGTTCTGGATTTTTCAATCTTCTGGATATACAAGTCCACAAGTAAGCTCCGGATGCATTCTTCACACACACACACTGCCCTGAGATGCATTCTTCACACACAAACACTGCCCTGAGGCAGCCTAAAGTAGCCGCAGCTGTAGACGTGACAGGCTGCCATGGAAACCAAGTGACCACAGCTGCCTGGAGCAAAGCAGTTTACCAGGAGAACGTTTTACACACAAAAGTTCTGGGAGAAGTTCTAAGCAGAAGTTCAAAGAGCCAGATGTTTAAGATCTAGGTGAGTGATTTAGACACACAGAAAGTTCAGGATGTAACAGCAAACGTGCAGGAGAAATGTGTGTGTAAAACACCTACTGTTTTATTTTGTTATCTGAATGGCAATTATTTGAATGAATAATTTGCAATGAACACTTTCTAATTTCAACAGCCAAAAATTACAGATTTTTGTGTTTTTAAGTCAGAGAATTAAGATTTTTTTTTCCTCAGAGAATTTACAATTCTTTGGCAGAGAAAACGAGGAACCCTGCTAATCAGGTACCAGTTAGTACTTGATGTTACCAGGTCAGGATGATGAGTACCACAGTTTCAGTGGCTAGACCCTTTTTTACAAGTACTCATTTTAGTCCTAATCCCAACCCCAAGGGCCACACACCAAAATCTTCCTATGGCCGAGAGTCACAAAAGACACATGCATGCACGGGCACACAAACCTCTCCTGCTTCGTGATTGGCTGCTGCGATTCAGAGGGGCAACTGCAATGAAACTTGAGTGCTGTGAAGTCCGAACCATGACGACAGCATGAGACCCAGTGCCTGAGAGCTGCATCTGAACTGCCCAAGAGACAGATGTAGCTCCCAACTTAGACACAGTTCGCCCATCCCTGCTGGGGCAGGGATTTTCTCCTATTAGGTGCAGGTGCAAATTAGAGCTGAGACAAAGTGTGAATTTTATATCTGTGAGTGTTATTCCTCATGACCCAGCGTGGCCTCGCCCTTTCCCAATTCAGTCACAGAGGGTACTTTCAGACGATATGGGGCCCTTTGGCCCCGTACCGGCACCACCGGCTTCGTTCCCCGCCGGGGTCACCCCGTAATGTCACAACAGACGTGCCGGGGGGATCCCGGCGGGGAAAGTGGGAGGGGCCGGGGCCGCGTGGCGCAACGCTGTCTCTTATACACATCTAGAACACTCCCCCCACCCCCACCCTGGGCCCCGCAATTTACTTACCACATGGTGGGGCCAGGTCCTCAGGGCCGCTGTCTTCATCCAGGGGGGACTCAGGGAGGCTCTTAGCCTCCCCGAGTCCCTTCTTCCCTCTCTACTGGAATCCAGCAGGGAGGGAGGAAGGGACTCGAGGAGGCTAAGAGCTGCGCATGTGTCAGCAGCTGCCAACCCCCTGCACAGGCTGGGACCCAGAATGTGCAGGGGGCCGGGAACTGCCAACGCATGTGCAGCTCTTAGTTCATACCGGGGCACCTCTATTGGGCGCCCCCGTNGATTGACCGTGGCCAACATCTGGCGCGCCGCAAACAGACGTGCGGGACACGGTGACCACAGGTGGGTATTCACCGTGGTTCACCGTGTCAACGTCACGTCTGAAAATACCCAGAGAAGAGCC
Source organism: Sphenodon punctatus (assembly GCA_003113815.1). Taxonomy (NCBI): domain Eukaryota; kingdom Metazoa; phylum Chordata; class Lepidosauria; order Sphenodontia; family Sphenodontidae; genus Sphenodon; species Sphenodon punctatus. The sequence goes on along the minus strand of QEPC01005433.1, from coordinate 3,187,423 downwards.
TTACCAATTGCTCACTTATATTGCCGTTTGTCAAACCCTTCTTAAGCGCCCCCAGTGTGGCTCCGTGGTCATTCTTTGCGTTAGCTTCCTCAAGAACTTCTTCCTGGGTTCTAGTCCCCACGGTGATTGTATCTGATTTCAAAAGGTGGGCATTTACTCATGCACACAACTTTCTGCTTTTAAAGCTGAATGAAGAAGAGATGCATAGTCATGTGTCTCTGCTTCATCCGGAACAGATTGAATGGGGCTAATTTGATGGATATGGTATTCCCCATCGATATCCATTTCAGATCTAGTGCAGACTCTAACAGCCCTATCCTAAACCCGTGCACATGAGGCACAAGCATGAGTGTGTAACGTTCACGCAGCCTGTGTGCAACCTCTGCATACACAATGTAGGACACACACATGATGTGCACAAAGTTAATATGTACAAATCACATGTGCATAGGTTTCGGGTCAGGCCATTGTAAGCCCTGTAGGGTAGAGACCTGTCTACAACTATTGATTGTACAGCACTAGGTACATTGCTGGCACTATGTTATTTATTATTATTATTATTATTATTATTATTATTTTATTATTGGTAGTAGTAGTAGTATGCAATATATTTTAACAATTAGAGCAGTGAACTACTGGATTAAGTTTCCAGGAGCAATTTTGGGAGCAAAGAATCTGAACAGCTTCATAATGGAGTTGGATAAATTTATGGCCTATATCTTGTGAGGAGTTTTTGATGCTGCAGGACAAGGTGTTTGTCCGTTCCCCACCTCCCCCAGCAATACATGTGTGTGTGGGGGGGGAGGGGTTCTTCCCTTTCTTTCCGTCCAATGTACATTAAAGTAGTCTGCAGCTGGAGGTGGGACTGTTGGGGCATTCTGAAGCCTGGGTATTATAGTGTATATATTGGATGCCTTCCTGGTGGGGCTTGCGTGCATGCTCAGAGTCTAACTGATCGCCATATTTGGGGTTGGGAAGGAATTTTCCCTCTGGGCAGATTGGCAGTTGACTCTGAGGGTTTTTCGCCTTCCCCTGTAGCATGAGTGCGGCTCGCCTGTTTGGGCCATCTGGATCCTCTTTTTCTAAAATTATTTCCTGCTATTTCAGGCATCAGTCTGCTCTGGTTAGTCCCAGTCTCTACTTGTAGCTATTGGTAGGATTTCTCTGTGTGGACGGTTGGGGTGTAGCAAGTCCTGCAGTGGTGCAGGAGGCTGGACTAGATGACTCTTGAATTATCTCCCTGTCTTGTGACTCTATGACTGTATATTGGGTGCCCAATGGGCCAACCGAGTATCAGTCAGCCACTTAATAATGAATAATTAAATATCCCTGATTTCAGCTGAAGCCTCTTGGCTTTACAGCTGAGCCAGGTTGTGGAATTCTCTTCCCCCTTGAGGTTGATCGAAGCTTGAGTCTACATGTGTTCTGAAAATAGTGCAAAGCATTTTCAGTTAAGCAGAATTTTAGTAGTTCAGGGATGTTATGGGGGGCATACATTTTAATGGTTTGCCTTTTATCTTTTAATGTATTATGCCTGTACTTGTTTTTATATTACTGTAACCCACCTTTATCCTGTTTTTTTGTGGGAAGGGCAGGATAAATACGTAGATAAATAAATAATAGAAAATATACACAGTATGAAATATTAGAAAAATATATTGGCCTTTCTTGTTCACCTGGAAGTGAACCCAGTAGGTTTGTTCTTTACATTCTTTAGGGAAACGTGTGAATTACTTTATCTATCAAGTTTTAAATGCTTTGTTCAAGAGATAAAGTGAGGTTTTGTGTATGCGTGTGTGTGTGTGTGTGTGTGTGTGTTAAAGAACCCTAACTCCATTTCTTCCCAGGAATCAAAAATAAGAAACAAATGTGGGATTGCACAGTCTCAAGTTCAGAGCAAAGGAAAATCTACAAATCTCTCTGCAGTCTAGGATTTTGTTGTTTATCATTGAAGTTAATCCCACTCTTGGGTCTCTCGTACCTAGCCTTGAAAGCAAGATAAATGAGGTGCGTCAAATGTTCACCTTATTAGCTTGACTAATCCAACAATTTCTTTCTTTTCCAAGGCCAGTTTGGAAGGGATCTGTGGAATTTATTAATGCGGACAGTGGAGTCATAGGCTCATAAAAGCAAGAGAGGTACCAAGAGAGGTACCAAGAGAACATGTGTGTGAAGGGAAATACGCATGGAAGAGAGCAAGAACAGTCAGCCACTAGCCATGACCATGGCTAGTGGCTGACCATGAACTTCTTTGCCATGAACTTCTTTTGTGACTTTGGGCAAATCACTTCTGGCCAGATTTGTAAGTGTTCAGAATAGAACTGAAATGAATACCCACAAAAACGGGTATACCTTTCAAATTTCCGGTATCCGAATCGACACAAACATTTTGGGTATGAATCAGTACCTAAATTTGACCTGGGGTATATTCAGATGTTACAGGATCACAGTGAACCCCACTAAACCACAGTGAATACTGTGGTGTGGTTGTGATCCCCGTAACATCTGATTGATCCCTGCCAGATGTTCACCACAGTGAAAACCAAGCAGGGATCAATTCTAATCATGGTTCTGGTCCTGCGCCGGCTGCAAAGCTGGAATCATGGTTAGATTGACCACGATCAGGAAAGGGCCAAAAGTAACATCTGCTACCTTGGCCCATTCCTGATCATGGTCCTGGCCACAGTTAGTGGTCGGGTGCAGCGGCCTCATTGACTGCTGCACCCACCTGTCTACCTGAGGGCGGGGCTATAGGAGAATGGGGGGCAGGGCCGTGCGGCTCCACAGTGCGTCGTTCAACCCTGCCCTGGCTCCGCCCCCTCACTGATTCCCAGTAGTGATGCGGCCAGCACATCTGAAGGATGTCCGGTCTCATTATGGACTGGGATCAGGGAGCGATCCTGGTCTGGAATTCAGTGTGGCAGGCCCAGGGTCCTTTCACATCTTAAAATACTCCTGATCTGAATACCCAATGTCCTGGAATGTCAATGACGACTTCCAGTTGTGGAATATCAACTTTGGTCCCAATCTTTTGGTTTTCCATCCCAATGTAGCAATTGGTACCCGGATACCAAAAAAATCAGCACTGGAAATTACCGATTTTTCAGGTATTTGGGTACCTGATCAGTACTCAGGTAGCCTGTTGAATACCCGGTACTTGAAAATGTGCATATTACCCATGCGTACCCAACTAGGTACTCATTTCAGCTCTAGTTTAGAAACCAAAATCACAGCCAGAGTTGCAAAAGAGCTGAGGATGCACCAGATCCCATTGTATCACCTATGGCCAGATGTTCAGAACAGCTCAGCACATGACACTGGAAAAACAAGCAATGAGCACAATGGAACATCTGGCCCAACATCATGATTGCATTTGTCTCTTTTGTGCCTGAAGGCTGACAGATATTGTAAGCTAGAGAGTGTGAGGTTGCCATGTTGGTTCCAAATGTAAGAGAGGGAGACAAAGTAGTTCAGATGATCTCTTTTATTGGACCAGCTTCTGTTGGTGAGAGTGTGAAAGCTTTTGAGGCACACAGGGCTCTCCATCAGACTACAGGCAAGTCAGAACTAAATTTAAGCAAACGTAAGACCAGTGTGTATTTATGTGAACATGACATTGGGGGAAGGTGCTAGTATTCAAATACAAATCAAGAAGCAAGCTGCAAGGAAGGTGATGCAAATGTGAGTGTTAGAGAAGAATAGGGTTGTTGTTACTAGTATTAAAAATAAGGAAGATGTATGGAAGACACTCACTAAGATGGGAAGAGAGAGAGTTAACAAAACATTTAAAATCAGTGGCAGCAGTCACAGCACAGAGCACACACCAGGTGATTACTGCAAGAGTACAGAATGGCTAATGAAGACTGCATCAACAGTCCTTTGTTTTGACTGTCCAGAAAACATATGGGTAGGGGGTATAGTAGGAACGGGAAACAGCTGCACAAAGAAACTGCTGTGAACCCATTTACTTTCCTGTACGTATTCCCTTCACCTGATAAACTGACAGAGTCTGTCAGTTGCTACAGATTTGTATAATGGTTTGAAAAGCTTAGGTCTTTGCTGAGACCATTATTTTTAGTATCTATTAAAGTTATGAATTTAAGTTTCTATATATATTCGAATACCTGTACCTTCCCCCAATATCATGTTTACATATCTTAATCTTCATAATGTTTTGGTGACACAATAATGGGAATATTTCACAATTGCTTACATAACACCTGCAACAGGGGCAGCTGGTGGTGTTTGATGTTGGAGGGGCACTGGGGCAGTAAGGCCGGGCCGGAGGGCCTAGGGGCAGAGCCAGGGGGATGGTAGGCGGAGCCAGGGGGATGGTAGGCCAGTGGCATGGCATAACCCTGCAACAAGGAGTTCCCAGGCTTAACACTGGATGGAAGAAAACACAGTCTACATGCACATCAAGCTTTATAAACCCAAAACACAGGGAAACACCCAAAACACTGGCATAACACCCAAAACACTGGCATAACCCAGCAGCAAGGAGTTCCCAGGGCTAACATTGGATGGAAGAAAACACAGTCTACATGCACATCAAGCTTAAAATAAATAATTTATAAACCCAAAACACAGGGACCCATCCTTGTAAAGCACCCCAGTCACAGCTGGAGTCCAATTTTACTACGCACATCCCATTTCCAGCATTTTGAACACAACTGAAAT
>QEPC01005433.1:3141319-3171356 GCA_003113815.1 Sphenodon punctatus | reverse complement strand
CTGTTCCCAAGGCTTTTCGTTGTCTGCAGCCTTGGAGTGAACTGGTCAGTGTTAAACTTCAGCGGGTAAGTGGGGTGTGGGCCCCGCTGGGGGGGGGGAGATTCCAGTGCCCCCAGGAGGGGGGCAGAGGAGAGAATGGGGGGGCATAGGGGAGCCCAAGTCCATTTCTTGTCCCTGGACCCACTCCAACCTAGCTACGCCCCTGGGTCAAGCCTTTCCCAGTGGTGAATAACGTGGCCACCCAGTAGCAGACATTGGATTGTGGGGCACAGTACCTGTGGCACAGGAGAGGAAGAAGAAGTGGACATTGGGTTGCCACGGCACAGAACCTGTGGCACAGACAGCAGAGGCAGCACTGGCAGCAGCAGCAGACACTGGGTTGCCACGGCACAGAACTTGTGGCACAGATAGCAGAGGCAGCATTGGCAGCAGCATCAGACATTGGATTGCCCAGGCACAGAACCCATGGCAGAGACAGCAGAGGCGACATTGACAGCAGCAGCAGATATTTATTTATTTATTTATTTATATAAAAAATTTATCCCGCCCCTCCTGTCCACAGGGCAGCCTGGCGTGGCGAAAAACAACTATAAAAAACAATAAAACAATAAATAACCAACCTCCTAGGTTAGTGTATACATTATAGGTTATACGTTATAGGTTATAGGTTATATTATAGTAATATAACGTTATAGGTTAGTGTATACGTTATATTACTAGAAACGTAAACAGGGCACAATATTGTGTTCTAAGTTGGATCACTGACTGGTATTAGGAACTTAGATTGTCATATTTCTTGCCCTATTAAGGAACTGCGCCTTCAGCCCTGCTTTCAGCTGCTGCACCAGGTCAACCACCTCATCTGCCAGCTTCCTGCTCTGAGGGCCACAATCCTGTCCCTGGAGAATCTCATCCAGCTTCCTCAAGAGACTCTGGACCAGAGGGGTCACCTGGCAGATGGTGGCCATGGAGGAGCTGATGGTCTCCATTACAGCCAGGAACAGTCTGAGGACAAAGGCCGTGTGAGCCAGGATCTCCCAGTCCTCCCCACCATACCCTGGAGGTGCCCCTCTGTCTGTCACCAGCTGCACCTTATGCAAGGCGGCTTTCTGCTCGAGAACCTGCAAGAGCATCAGGAAGGTCAAATTCCACTGGGTGGACACATCCTGCACCAGCTGGTGCACTGGGGAGCCTTGCTCGGTCTGCTTTGCCCAGAGGAGGTCACTGCCCTTCATGCTCGTTAAAAAAAACTGCCAGCTTCCTCCCCACTCGATCAGGGAGCTAAGGGTGCCTGCCCCAATCCCCTTCTCCCCCAAGCCTATAGTGTCCCTGACTACCAGGTGTGTGTGCGGTGCAAGGTGGACTGTCCTCAATATGTTGGCCACGTTGTACGTCACCACGCACCCCTTGGTGAAGGGCGCGCCTGGCGTGACCCACTCCCTCACCATGGTGGTCAGGACTGACTCGATGTTCTAGGGGTGGGAATTTCAATTCCCCCAATATCCGATACTGCCGGTATTTTGCTGTACCAGTGGTATCGGATTAACCCAATAATCTGGGGTACCGGTACCAGTTCCCCGTGCCGGATTTTTTTACATTGCGGCCATTTGAAATGAATGGCCACAATGTAAAAAAGAAACAAAAAACCCAAACACGTTCCTTCCCCCGTCCAGGCTGCGTGGGTGGAAGGGGGAACACCCCTCACCCACCCTGCCCAGCCTGGATTTTTTAAATTATTTTTTTTACCCGAAATCCCTGCTAGTGTGGGCTCCGGGCTACTGCCATGCCGGCGGCGGCGACCCAGAGCCGGCAGCAGCACGGCACAAGTCTGGCTTCAGCACTGCCAGTGGCTTCAGAGCTTCACTAGACCTTCCGGGGAAACCAGGAAGTTCCCCGGAAGGCCTAGTGAAGTGCTGAAGCCCTAGCGCTGAAGCCGGACTTACACTGTGGGCAAGTAAGGCGATCCCTGGGTGGGGGGGGGTAGGACAATGCCTGCGCTGCTGGGAGGGGAAGAATATGGTGGCGACACAGCTCTCAGAGGGACAGCCATCACCTCAGCACCAGACATCTCCTCCACAGGACTAGTGTCTGCCTCGCTGCCCCCAATCTGAGGTATGTCCCCCCGCGAAGGGGAGTACTAGGACCCAGAGGCTGATGGACTGCCCACCATGCTGCTGCCACTCTCCCTGTGCCCCCTATAGTTGCTGCTGCTGCTGCTGCTCCTCGCCTTGCCTGGGGATTGAGTCCTGCCTCTAGCAGCCGGGGTGGGATCCACCAGACCTGGACTGCTGGGGATCACCTCAACAATGGGGGACATTGGTGGCCCTTGAGGAGCATCCGGCCCCGAAGCACCTGCTCCTGCAGCTGCAGCAGAGACAGTCGCAGCCTCCTGGACTGCTAGTGCCCTGCGTGGCAGTGGAGGACGCTGGCAGGAGGTGCTGCCGAACCACACCCTGGCTAGTGCCACTGCTGGGAGCCTCTGAAACCCGACTGCCAAAATCAGGCCTGTGCAGTTTGGGGTGTGGTGATGGGCTTGGGCTGCTGCTGAGGCCTGCTACCACTCCGCTGGCATGACCCCTGTCACATCTACCACGTGCCTCATTGCCTTCCTTACGGGCAGCAGACCGGCCTCTCCTGCTTCCCTTCTACATTTTTCCTTTCCAAATAATGCACACGAAGATTTTTTAAATTTTATTTATTTATTCTAAATTGGATTATATTATATCTACTACACTAACTCTAACTGCTATTAACTATTCTAAAACCCATGGAACTAAATGGAATATTAAATCTACAAAGGCCTCGTCCTACACACACTGTATAAAATATTAAAACTGAATCACTACACACTATCTTTATCTATCTCTATAATTAAGCTAATTCCTACATCTATCTATCTATCTATCTATCTATCTATCTATCTATCTACACAGTGGGGGGAGGGACACAGACAGCTCACAACAAACAACACAGGGAGGGGTACAAAACTGAAATGAAAGCTAAATCGATCTAATCCTACTCTAAATAAATCCAAAAACAGGGGAAGGGAATCAGGGATGGAATATATACAGGGAGGAGGGAAGGATTCAATGGAGGGTAAGGAGAAAGAACATAGGTAGGGGTAAAAAATAAAAATAACACCTAAATCTATCTAATTTAATCTAAATAAATGAAACTAAGGGGCTAATGTGTGGAAATGGGTGAAATAGGAGGAGGATGGCAATGGATTAAGAAGACAAACTGCAGTGAGATGGAGACTTCTGAAAACGCCTGCTGACAGGATCAGTGACTAGCTCAGAAGGAGTTGGAAGAGGGGAGGGCAATGACTTTTGTTACTTGCTGCGCCCACCTTTCCACAAGCCCCATTGGTTCCATGCAGCCAAGCCCATGGCCAATCACAGACTGCAAAGCTAGTGGTCTGAGGAAAAGAGGGATGGTGATTGGGCAGGCTGGCTGCTAGTCCAAGCCTCTCCACCCCTGGTGCCAGGAAGTCTGGTCCTCAGCTGCCCCATCTCCCTGGGCCTTCCAGCCCTGTTTTTCCAGCCCGAATACACCCAAACTCCTCTGAACACGGCCGAACTGTTTGGGGCTTTGGGTGTTCCATCCAAATGGGTCAAGTTTGGGCCGAACACCAAACAGCCGAACCATGTTCACACTTCCCTACCTTCTGTTGGCCCCATAGGTTCTTAGTCTGGGGGTGCTCCTGAACCCGTAGCTCCGCCTGGATGCCCAGGTGGCAGCTGTGGAAAAAGTCGCATTTCGCCAGTTACATCTGGTGCGATAGCTTCGGCCGTATGTCTCCGACTCAGACCTGGCCACCATCACACATGCCTTCATCACCTCAAGATTAGACTGTTGCAACGTGCTCTGCATGGGCTACCCTTTGTGATGGTCCGGAAATTGCAGCTGGTGGAGAACACGACGGCCCGTCTCCTGACAGGAACGGGAAACCGTGAGCATGCTACACCGGTGCTCTATTCGCTGCATTGGCTGCCTATAGTCTCCGGGCCAAATTCAAGGTGTTGGTTTTGACCTTTAAAGCCCCAAAGGCCTGGGCCCCACCTATCTGTGGGATCATCTCACCCCCCAGATCCTGAAGCGGCCCCTGTGGTCGGCTGGGGGTGCCCTCCTAGAAGTCCCCCAGGTGGCTTGGGTGGTGACAATGAGGAGGACAAAGTGACCCCTGGGATGGAAAAGGTTCCCCACCCCAGGGTTAGTGTATAAACACGGTTCCACCATCTTATCTAACTTTTGCTGCTTTCTTGTATGTTCTTTATGGTGTTAAAACCCATCAGCTTTCCTATGTCTCTTTGGTGGAGGGATTCTTTTTGCTACCCCTTTTTTGAGTATTCCCCCAGCTACCCAATGGTACTGCCCATCAAGAGACTCTCTGGTTCCTTTCAGAACACATGTCTCAGGTATTTCTATCTTCTTTTCTGAATGACTTTGGGGATAGCACATTCTTGGAGCTCTCTGCCAAATCACAAGCATTTGTTCTAAATTTGACTCTTTGCTACTTAATAGATTCCTGAGAGATTTGTTTTCAAAGAGATTCAGAAACATCTGTTCATATCTTTGGTAGATTTCCAGATTTCACATCCATACGTTACATATGTTAAGATGGAAATAATATTTGAGTTGAAAACGTGCAGTTTGGCCAGTAAGTGGTAGATTTTCGATGGCCAAATTTTATTTTGCTGGGGAATTCATCTTCCACTTACCTATCTGGGTCCTCATTGAATTATGGATCCCTCCATTCCCTTGTCCATTATTACCAAATTATGCAAATGACCCACTTTCGTCCAAAGTAAAATACTTGAGTGGTGGGCTGGCCGTCTGTATTTTTGGCAAGGAATGCTAGAGTCAACCCCTCTGCTGAAGTGTTTTTGCCCCAACCCAAATTCAGTGGTGACCTTCCCAACCAGTAAGGTAATTCTTGGCAACACACAGAATAGAGCTGAAATTGTTAACTCATTTGCTATCCCCCGGGTAATCTTGTGAGATTCTCGAGAACCTCAAAATACGCTCTGCGCATGTGCAAAATGGCCATTGTGGCCATTCCGTGCATATGCACCCCCGGTGGCAGTTGTGCATGCGCAGAGCACTTTATGAGGTTTCTCTAAAATCTCACAAGATTCTTGAAAAACACCAAAACACTCTGTACATGCGTAAAATGGCCCGTGGCACATTCTGTACATGCGCAACCACCCGGTGTCCATTTCCGAGAATTTCACAAGAATGATGGCAAGAAGTCCGGTTCTCACGTGATGCTTGAACTTGAAAATCTCGTTGAGAAGCCGATTCCCGATGAGATTTTACAGAAAGGCAAATTTGAGTTTCAGCCCTGCAAGTTGCTGAAATCAGTTGGTAAATCAGTTTACTGGTAAATCAGTTTACAATTTACAGTAAATCAGTTTACTGGTAAATCAGTACAGGAATTGGGATGGAAGGTAAAAAAAAATGGTACCAGAAGTCGAAAAATTGGTACTGGAAGTGAGAAGATCAGCATAAAAAAAACAGTAAATCAGTATATCGGGTAGCCCATCAAGTACCATCGGGTACCGATTAGTACTGGATTTCCAAGCATGCTCCTAAATGTCTCTTGGAGCATACTGGGAAATGTAGTCCGGCTTGTTCTTAGACAGCATTCAAACTAATGCTCTCTGGAAACAAGATGGGCTGCATTTACCAGTATGTTCCCAGAGAGCTGTTTTACCTCTTTCAAAGCAGAGCAGCGTAACTGGCTCCTGTGGCTTTTAGGTAAGTGGCACCCCCTTCACCCCTTCCCTGGCCTCCACTACCCTCCCTGCGCCCCCTTCACTTCCCCCCACTGCCCTATTCCCTGACTCCCATTCCCTGGCCCATGCTGCTGGCCATGCTGCCCTCCACCACACCACACCCCCGCTTCTAGCACTCGGCCAAGGGTTTTTCGGAGTCCCGAATGGCAGGGCTATTCCTTGACCATCCGGAACTCGGAAACTGGGCCAAAAAGGGTGATGCTCAGTAAAACTGAGTCAAACCTAAGTACTGAGTTACAGCCCTAGTTGGGGCAATTAATGCACTTTGGAATGCTATGTCCATTTTTGCAAGCATTTGTTTCTGCTCTAACCTGGAAGAGTTGTTGCTTCCTTGATATCAGCAACCAGGGCAGTTGCCTGCCTAATCCCCCTCCCTTCCCCCTCTGTGAGCTGAAAGTTGGCAGGGTCCTCCATAGATTTATTTCTTCGTAAATGATTTTAGGATGATGCACTACTTATTAAATCCCATGTTGCCCCTTAATACTTGCCCATGGGTCTTATGCTGGCCTCTCCATACAGGAGTGCCTTTTACACTACAGAACCGTAGCTGCAAAATAATAAGTAGTCAGTATGGGATATGACCTCCAGCAGCGAAGAGCTCCCTAGGTTAATGGTAAACTGCGTATAAGGCATCGCCAACAGAAATAATTAATGAATCCTGCTTGTTAATCTGGGAGTCCATAAAAGCTGAGTATATCATTAGTGTTCACAGTTTTGTCGCCCACTCAGGAGCCGGTTCTCATGGAAAAAGACACAGTCTGGCTCTCAGAAGCAGAGAGGGGGCGGGGGAAGCTGAGTCAGACCTGGGTATTGTCAAGCTCCTGATAAGTTGTATCTGGGAAATAAAAGTGGATTAGGTTTGGTTCCCAGAGCAGAAAAGGCCTATGAGTTAGGGTTGTCCAGACTGTACCACTGCTGCCTCCTCCCCCGTGGCAAACTCCGCTGGCATGTTCCAGCTCAGACAAAAGCCCTTATGAAAAGTAAAACAAGGAGTGTGCTGACTCCAGCAAGTTTGATTTATCTGAGCGGCTGGCATCCTATGAGGTAGCCAGTCTGTGCTGATGAAAGGCTTAATCCTGTGAGGATCTGAGAGCATCTTCGCCCCTTAGGGTTAGGGTGGGAAACCTTTTCCCTCACTGTGGCCACTTCTACAATTAGTACAAGCTCCAAGGGCTGCATAGAAGTTGGGTGTGTGTGTGTGTACTTAAGAGATGTGCTCAGGAAGAGGACGGTCCAGACCATGGGTGTGTGCCATACATCTAACCCCGACCCGTGTGTGCATGCCCACTCTGTCCCCTTACCCTGAATTTGGTCTTTCAGTGCTTTGGGGTAGGAACTGATCCAGGGGCCAGATGTAGGGGAAACTGGAAAGGGGCCAATTAAACACTAGCCATGGGCTGAATTTGGCCCTTGGGTCTGAGGTTCCCCATCCCTGCCTTACGATTTCCACGGAGTAAACTTAAACTTGGAGTGGAAAGGTGAGGTCATCTAAGTGGGTGGGGGAGGATGCTCTCATTCACGTAGGCAGGGCAGCATTTTGTACCCACAAAAAAGAAGATGCTCTGTACCCCTTTTGTGGTGATGGTGGTGGTATAGCATAGACCTGTCACGAACAGTGGGTTTTGGAATCACAGATATAGTATGATTTGCATTCAGTTTTTCGAGTACTCAAACATTATTCAAATACCAATTTGGATACCAATTTGGATACCCCAAACAGGCAAACAGTACCTGAAAATACAGACAGTACCCGCGAGTACCAAATCAGGTCCCCGTTTCAGCTCCACGTGTCCATCAACCAACTTGACTAATAGCCATTTATGGACCTATCCTCCAAGAATGTATCCAATCCTTGTCATACACTTCTAGGTGACTGGTCTTCACAACATCCTCTGGCAACAAGTTCCACAAGCTAACTGTATGCAGGGTTTTGAGAATTGTGAAATGGGTAATAGGGATGTAAAATTCAGTTTAACTACTTCTCTTACTAAAATTAGTTTTCCCAAATTAATTTGAGTAACAGAGGTAAGTAAAACAGATGTGAAAGCAAATGCAATTCATTTGAGCACATTTATTGTCAGTCTTTCCCCCTGCCTCCACTTTGTTTTGTGTGCAGCCTGCTAACTGCACATTGACACCCTGTTACATCTGGGGTGCTGCCAACTACCCGGTGCCCACTTGCCATTATCTCTACCTTGCATGTCGGCCGACCACTTCAAGTTGAACCCCCTGTCACACGGTGGGGTGCCAATGCCAGAACTTGCCTGCTGCTGCTAATGCCCATGTGTGTGTCTCTCTCTCATACGTCCTGCCCTTCTGGAGCACCCTCTGCAAGCTGAAGTCCTGCCATCGCTTCGGGTGCCAATGTCAGTGGCAGTACCTGCCGCTCCCTTGCCCTCTGTGTCTCTGTCTCATATGGCCTGCCCCCCCGAGATGCTCTCTGCAAGTTGAACCCCTATCACACTTTGGCATAGCAATGCCAGAGCCTGCCTGCTGCTGCTGCTTGTCTGTGACTGTCTCCCTCTCATATGTCCTGCCACCTTGGGAAACTCTCTCCAAGTTGAAGCCCTATCATACATGGAGCAACAGCAAGTTTCTCCCTCCTGTGCGTGCCCAGTATTTACCCAGCTCTTCCTGCCTGCCTGCTGCCAGTCTGTCTCTCTCTCTCTCATATGCCCTGCCCCCCTGGGGCACTCTTTCCAAAATGAAGCCCTGACATACTTGGGACAACACCTGGTCTCCTCTTATGCCTAGTGCCTGCTACTTCAGTGTCCACTAGGGGTGGGAAGTTCGGTTCCCCCGGTATCCAATACTGCTGGTATTTTGCTGAACCGGCAGTATCGGATTAATCTGGTTATTGGGGGTACCGGTGCCGGTCCCCCCGTGCTGGATTTGTTTAGATTGTGGCCATTGAAATGAATGGCCGCAATGCAAAAGAAGAAAGAAAGAAAAGAAAAAAATTCTCTCCCCCATCCAGGCTGCGCAGGTGGAAGGGGGGTCACCCCCCACGCACCCTGCCCAGCCTGCATTTTTAAAGAATTTTTTTTTAGCTAAAGTCCCTGCTAGTGCGGGCTCTGGGCCACCGCCGTCTCGGCGGCGGTCCGGCGGCGGCGGCTGCACGATGGTCCAGCGGCTTCAGCGCTGGCTGGCTTCAGCGCTTGACTAGGCCTTCCAGGGAACTTACGGGTTTCCCCGGAAGGTCAAGTCAAGCGCTGAAGCCAGCCAGCGCTGAAGCCGCTGGACCGCCGTGCAGCCTCCGCCGCCCGGAGCACAAAAGGTAGGTGATGTCTGGGTGGGGGGGGGTAGGGTGNTTCCCTGGCCCATGCTGCTGGCCATGCTGCCCTCCACCACACCACACCCCCGCTTCTAGCACTCGGCCAAGGGTTTTTCGGAGTCCCGAATGGCAGGGCTATTCCTTGACCATCCGGAACTCGGAAACTGGGCCAAAAAGGGTGATGCTCAGTAAAACTGAGTCAAACCTAAGTACTGAGTTACAGCCCTAGTTGGGGCAATTAATGCACTTTGGAATGCTATGTCCATTTTTGCAAGCATTTGTTTCTGCTCTAACCTGGAAGAGTTGTTGCTTCCTTGATATCAGCAACCAGGGCAGTTGCCTGCCTAATCCCCCTCCCTTCCCCCTCTGTGAGCTGAAAGTTGGCAGGGTCCTCCATAGATTTATTTCTTCGTAAATGATTTTAGGATGATGCACTACTTATTAAATCCCATGTTGCCCCTTAATACTTGCCCATGGGTCTTATGCTGGCCTCTCCATACAGGAGTGCCTTTTACACTACAGAACCGTAGCTGCAAAATAATAAGTAGTCAGTATGGGATATGACCTCCAGCAGCGAAGAGCTCCCTAGGTTAATGGTAAACTGCGTATAAGGCATCGCCAACAGAAATAATTAATGAATCCTGCTTGTTAATCTGGGAGTCCATAAAAGCTGAGTATATCATTAGTGTTCACAGTTTTGTCGCCCACTCAGGAGCCGGTTCTCATGGAAAAAGACACAGTCTGGCTCTCAGAAGCAGAGAGGGGGCGGGGGAAGCTGAGTCAGACCTGGGTATTGTCAAGCTCCTGATAAGTTGTATCTGGGAAATAAAAGTGGATTAGGTTTGGTTCCCAGAGCAGAAAAGGCCTATGAGTTAGGGTTGTCCAGACTGTACCACTGCTGCCTCCTCCCCCGTGGCAAACTCCGCTGGCATGTTCCAGCTCAGACAAAAGCCCTTATGAAAAGTAAAACAAGGAGTGTGCTGACTCCAGCAAGTTTGATTTATCTGAGCGGCTGGCATCCTATGAGGTAGCCAGTCTGTGCTGATGAAAGGCTTAATCCTGTGAGGATCTGAGAGCATCTTCGCCCCTTAGGGTTAGGGTGGGAAACCTTTTCCCTCACTGTGGCCACTTCTACAATTAGTACAAGCTCCAAGGGCTGCATAGAAGTTGGGTGTGTGTGTGTGTACTTAAGAGATGTGCTCAGGAAGAGGACGGTCCAGACCATGGGTGTGTGCCATACATCTAACCCCGACCCGTGTGTGCATGCCCACTCTGTCCCCTTACCCTGAATTTGGTCTTTCAGTGCTTTGGGGTAGGAACTGATCCAGGGGCCAGATGTAGGGGAAACTGGAAAGGGGCCAATTAAACACTAGCCATGGGCTGAATTTGGCCCTTGGGTCTGAGGTTCCCCATCCCTGCCTTACGATTTCCACGGAGTAAACTTAAACTTGGAGTGGAAAGGTGAGGTCATCTAAGTGGGTGGGGGAGGATGCTCTCATTCACGTAGGCAGGGCAGCATTTTGTACCCACAAAAAAGAAGATGCTCTGTACCCCTTTTGTGGTGATGGTGGTGGTATAGCATAGACCTGTCACGAACAGTGGGTTTTGGAATCACAGATATAGTATGATTTGCATTCAGTTTTTCGAGTACTCAAACATTATTCAAATACCAATTTGGATACCAATTTGGATACCCCAAACAGGCAAACAGTACCTGAAAATACAGACAGTACCCGCGAGTACCAAATCAGGTCCCCGTTTCAGCTCCACGTGTCCATCAACCAACTTGACTAATAGCCATTTATGGACCTATCCTCCAAGAATGTATCCAATCCTTGTCATACACTTCTAGGTGACTGGTCTTCACAACATCCTCTGGCAACAAGTTCCACAAGCTAACTGTATGCAGGGTTTTGAGAATTGTGAAATGGGTAATAGGGATGTAAAATTCAGTTTAACTACTTCTCTTACTAAAATTAGTTTTCCCAAATTAATTTGAGTAACAGAGGTAAGTAAAACAGATGTGAAAGCAAATGCAATTCATTTGAGCACATTTATTGTCAGTCTTTCCCCCTGCCTCCACTTTGTTTTGTGTGCAGCCTGCTAACTGCACATTGACACCCTGTTACATCTGGGGTGCTGCCAACTACCCGGTGCCCACTTGCCATTATCTCTACCTTGCATGTCGGCCGACCACTTCAAGTTGAACCCCCTGTCACACGGTGGGGTGCCAATGCCAGAACTTGCCTGCTGCTGCTAATGCCCATGTGTGTGTCTCTCTCTCATACGTCCTGCCCTTCTGGAGCACCCTCTGCAAGCTGAAGTCCTGCCATCGCTTCGGGTGCCAATGTCAGTGGCAGTACCTGCCGCTCCCTTGCCCTCTGTGTCTCTGTCTCATATGGCCTGCCCCCCCGAGATGCTCTCTGCAAGTTGAACCCCTATCACACTTTGGCATAGCAATGCCAGAGCCTGCCTGCTGCTGCTGCTTGTCTGTGACTGTCTCCCTCTCATATGTCCTGCCACCTTGGGAAACTCTCTCCAAGTTGAAGCCCTATCATACATGGAGCAACAGCAAGTTTCTCCCTCCTGTGCGTGCCCAGTATTTACCCAGCTCTTCCTGCCTGCCTGCTGCCAGTCTGTCTCTCTCTCTCTCATATGCCCTGCCCCCCTGGGGCACTCTTTCCAAAATGAAGCCCTGACATACTTGGGACAACACCTGGTCTCCTCTTATGCCTAGTGCCTGCTACTTCAGTGTCCACTAGGGGTGGGAAGTTCGGTTCCCCCGGTATCCAATACTGCTGGTATTTTGCTGAACCGGCAGTATCGGATTAATCTGGTTATTGGGGGTACCGGTGCCGGTCCCCCCGTGCTGGATTTGTTTAGATTGTGGCCATTGAAATGAATGGCCGCAATGCAAAAGAAGAAAGAAAGAAAAGAAAAAAATTCTCTCCCCCATCCAGGCTGCGCAGGTGGAAGGGGGGTCACCCCCCACGCACCCTGCCCAGCCTGCATTTTTAAAGAATTTTTTTTTAGCTAAAGTCCCTGCTAGTGCGGGCTCTGGGCCACCGCCGTCTCGGCGGCGGTCCGGCGGCGGCGGCTGCACGATGGTCCAGCGGCTTCAGCGCTGGCTGGCTTCAGCGCTTGACTAGGCCTTCCAGGGAACTTACGGGTTTCCCCGGAAGGTCAAGTCAAGCGCTGAAGCCAGCCAGCGCTGAAGCCGCTGGACCGCCGTGCAGCCTCCGCCACCCGGAGCACAAAAGGTAAATCCAGGCTGGGCAGGGTGGGTGGGGGGTGACCCCCCCTTCCACCCGCACAGCCTGAACAGGGGAGGGAAAGTGTTGGGTTTTTTCCCCCCCATTGAAATCAATGGAAAAATACTGGTACCGGTATACCGGTTCTAATCCGGTAAACTGGATTTTTGGGAACTGGTATCCGGTAAAACCGGTATCTGTTTTTTTGGGTGAAGTCTCACCCCTAGTGTCCACCCACTGCCTGCCAGTGCCTAGCACCTTCATCCTGTGCCCATCTCTCTCTCTCTCTCTCTCTCTCTCTCTCTCTCTCTCTCTGCCATCCCAGGGCACTCTCTCCAAGCTGAAGCCCTGTCATATCCTGTCAACAGCAAGTTTCCTTTTATGTCCAGTGCCTGTTGCCTCAGTGCTTGGTTCCTGCTAGTGTGTAACTGCTCTGTCCTGTGCCTGGCTGCTGCGTGGCAGTCTCTCTCTGACATTTCTGCCACCCTGGGGAACAGTCTGCAAATTTCGGAAAAGGAGTCAGAGCTTTTTTGGATGAGACAAAACTCTCGCAAGCAGGCAATTAAAACCACAATGAAAATTCATGCCTTCTCACGTGAACGACTCTCACACGTGTTATGTGGAAACTTCTGTGTCTTCATCAATTTTCTGGAACCTCCCATATCGAGACTTTCAGAATGTGCATTCCCAAACTCGTGCACTAACAATGCAGATTAATGTCTAAATGCCACTCTCCCGAGATCATGTTTGCTTCAGTTGCCATTTTGAAAGCATTCACATGCTCCAATTAATTTAATCCAACTTAATCCAATTGAGTTGACTCCAATTGCCCCAATTGCCACTGCCAAAGTGCAGCTTTACAGGTACCATGTCACTTTTTTCACCCCACAAGCAATGGGGGGGCGGGGACGACACACATGTGAACAGCATGTGCGCATATGATGAAGAGTCTTTGTGATAACAGAAGATTGCTCTAACCTCCACATTTCATGCACGTCTAAAAACACCCTCAGAGAGGCAAAATAAAACCACTATTCAAGTGAATGGAAGACCTGCAAAGTGATTTCCAGTGAAAACAATGGAACCAAATTTAGTAACTATTTTTAAAATTTAAAACAGAAAACGAATACAGATTATTATTAATTATTAATTATTAATTATTAACTATTAACTAATTATTAATTATTAATTATTAATTATTAATTATTAATTATTAATTATTAATTATTAATTATTAATTATTTTATTTTATTTTATTTTATTTTATTTTGATGATGATGATGATGATGATGTTTTGAAAATGAAAATGAATTTTAAAACAAAAATTAAGTTGGTTCCTGCTGCACACCCCAAATGGGTAGGCGCAACAATAGAATTGCCAATGGGGAAGGGACAAACCAGAGCAACAGAACAGGAGTGGAGAAGAGACCAGCACAAAGCATTAGTGATGGGGGGGAGGGGGGGAAGAGACTAGTGTATAGCACAACTTCTTCAGGGCCATCTCTCATCCCCTGGTTTACTTCCTCCAGACTCCTCTCCTCTTGCAGACAATATATTTTAATAGACTGTGCTCTCAGGTTCTTTATCCTCGTTCCCCTCCTCCGCCTTCTCTCTCCCTCCCCATCCTTCCATGTGTCCCCCTCATCTGTTTTCTGTTAGGAGTTCATTTTCGGAGCGCAAACTGGCGGAGTCCTGAGTTCAGACCCCCTCGAGTGATGAGAGCGTTGGGCTGCTGACGCGTCGTTCTGTGCAGCCCCCGCCGCTCCAACCCCTTCTCTGTGCCCTGCTCGCCCCTGTGCAATAAGACATTGCTTTGCACATCTGCTTTCAATTGTGTGTTCATTTGACCAGCGCTGGGAAAATGGGAGCTTTCACTGCAGCTCAGGGTCTTAAAGGCACAGGACGTGGAAAAAGCCAACAACTTGATTTGCTTGGAAGAACAAGCTGATACGTGCCATGGATTCATGCTGCTTACAGCTGTTTGATGGCCATTGGGATGAATCTGCCATGCTGTAGGATGCTCGTCATTCCAACTACGATGAGATGGCACACTTTTCCCAGTAGGAGACACTGTCCCATTAGCATCTGATGGTCAATATAGACTCAACCAAATGGGTGTTGCTAGGATTATCAGCCTCTATTTTACTGTCTGACAGTGACCGATCTTCTCTCTTTAAAGAAAGAAATCTGTGGAAGGGAGTGTCTGATAGTTCTCAGGTCTTTGGAATCATGCATTCCACTGCTTGACTAAGAAATGGGTGCAAGTGCTTACTCTGTGTATGGGCCATTGATGCCCTCCAGGGATACCATGGTGTAGTATTCCTGAAGGGCAGGTCTCCTTCAGGGAGCATGGGTGTAATTAAATTTTTTATTTTATTTTATTTCATTCAATTTGTTAGCCACCCCCTCATGCCTACGGCATCTCTGGGCGGCTTACAATATTATAAAACCTAATAATAACAATAAAAACCAACAACCATAACCCAACCCCAACAATTTATAACATCACTAAAAAACCAACCCCCACCCCCAACCCCCTCCCCTCTGAAGGCCTGGGCAAACAGCCAAGTCTTGCAAACACGTCGAAAGGCCAACAAGCCCGGGGCCAGGCAAGCCTCCTCCGGGAAGGAATTCCATAATCGCGGCCCAGCCACCGAGAATGCCCTCTCCATTGTGGCCCCCCGTCTTACACGGGGGACCTCCAGAAAGGCGCCCCCGATGAACCAAAGGAATCGCTCTGAGGTGCGGAGGACAAGGAGGTCCTTGAGATATGAGGGGCCCAGACCATGCAGGGCTTTATAAATCAATACTAACACCTTGAATCTGGCTCGGTACACTATAGGCAGACAGTGCAGAATGCAGAGCACTGGTGTTATGTGCTCATGCCGTCCCATCCCCATCAGGAGATGGGCCACCGCATTCTGCACTAGCTGCAGTCTCCGAACCAGAAATATGAAAAGCCCCACGTAGAGCGCGTTGCAGTAGTCTAGCCTGGAGGTGATGAAGGCATGGACAAGAGTGGCCAGATCAGGCCCAGAGAGGTAAGGTCGAAGCATCGGTACCAGATACAGCTGGCGAAAGGCGGCTTTAGCCACCGCCTCCACCTGCCGATCCAGACGGAGGCCCGAATCCAACACCCCCCCCAGTCTCCGAACCTGAAGAGCAACAGGCGGGTGAACCCCCCCTATCAGGGGGGCAAGCACCTCCCCCGCCCTTCCCACCACCATCACCAACTTAAGGGATAGGCCTGAAATGAAAATTTTGCCCTTGTTCCAATTCCACCTGAATTGGCCATTTTAGTTAGTCTGATCGTAAGCTCCAATTGGACGAAATGAAGAAGAAGAAGAAGAAGAAAAAGAAGAAGAAGAAGAAAGTGGCTTTTTGCAAATACACAAAAAGGCATCTGCAATTCCATGCATGCACAAATGGCAGCTGCCATTATTCACATTTGCAATATGGTGGTTGCTGCTTAACAAGATGGTGGCCATTTTGCACATTCACATAAGCGTCCAGTTAGCATTCCTATTGGAAACTGATTGTTTTTGGGATTCTGACAGCAATTTCGATTGAGTAGCCAATCTGATTTTGTGGAACTTCTCTGCAAAAGCAGAATGGTGTTTTCAAACCAGCCCTAAAAGGGTGGCCTGAGACATAGGGGATGCAACCCATACAAATGTTAGTTTGTGAGGGGCATGGGGGGGATATGAATGGCTATGTCCCCCACAACATTTTACTTTCAGGCATAACGTTTCTAGTAGTTTTCTGACCAGGCAGAAGTTCGTGGCAGGAAGAGAGGGGTGGGTGGAGACTGAGGAGCTAATGGGCTTATCAATTGATTGAATTTGCAGGACAAAAGATTTTTGGATGCTGTTTCACTTGGACTTTAGGAAAGAGGAGGAGAACATGCCCTTCCGGGACAAATGGGACATCTGTGCTTTTAACAAAAGGGCATTAAGGATGCAATCCTCCACGTGTTGAAATCAATGGCCCAGGCTCCTATGGACTTTAATGCATGGAAGATTGCTCTCGGAAGTTTAAAAGCATCCCCTGCCCCCAACAGCCTGTAATTACATCAATGAAAAGAGTTTTCCAGAAGGGAAAAGGTGCTTGTTCTAATTGCATTAAAGTGATTACTTAAAAGGTCTCCAAAGAAACAGGAGGAGGCCCACTTTCTACATAGGGGTTTCTTTTCATAGGACCTAGTCACAGCAGTGTGTAGTGGCACAAACCTACATTCTGATGGTTGTGTGTAATCCTTACCACTTCCTGTGCTTCTGGATGCTCCCTTGCTCTCTGCTACATGATGGGTGGGTCACTGAAAAGCAGGGAGATTGGAAGCTGCGCTATGATGTGAGGCAAACACAGATTAAGCAATAAATAGCAAGCCTGCAAGGAGTGAGCGTGTTGTGCGAATGCAAATCAACACAGCAAACTCTACTGATGAAATTCAGTCGTGGACAGTTGGGCCACAAGAATTCCCAGCACCAGTTAAAGGCTGCTTTCACACATTACGCAATGGGCTACTATAATAACTGGAGACAATAGCGGGTATTATAATTCCACATTTTTAAAATGTGTGAATGCACTATTCCCCTTTAATGCTGCAAGATCTCCAGTCGTTATAAAAGCCACATTTGGTGGCTCTTACAATGACCCAAGATCTTGCAGCATAAAAGGGGAATAGTGCATTCACACATTTTAAAAATGTGGAATTATAATACCCGCTATTGTCTCCAGTTATTATAATAGCCCATTGTGTAATGTGTGAAAGCAGCCAATGTCTTTGCAAGGCAACAGGACTCAAACTAGAACTCTTGGGGCTCTGGGGTAGTGACTGACTCAGCAGCAGCACTGCCACACTCAAGTCCGAGCTCCTGCCTGGTAAGGTCTCTGGTCCAATGCTTTGCCACTCCCCCTGAGGTCTGGATTGGCAGCCTGTCTGCATATAAGGAGCCCGACTAGATTCTGAGAAGTTCTGATTGTGACTACACAAGGCCCCCTGTGTTGGGCGGGAAAGGCCTGCACAACTGCAGGTGCAGTTGCTCTTTCAGTCACTGGCAGAATCGTAGCCCAAACCTAAGCAGAGAGTTCCCTCCACTTCCCAGGATAGGCTCATAGCAAGAAAATAAACTTCTGGGAGGAGGGGGTAATGGGAGGAGCCACTGCAAGCATGCAACCCCATCCTTGTAATGGACTAATGGGGAAGTAGCAGTGTCCCCACAAAAGGAAAAAATATTATGTCCCCTTAACAAGGATGACTGACAAACATTTCTGGTGAAAAACCATCATTTTGCACACGTCCGCAACTTCCCTGGATCCAACACTGTACATCCTGGGGCATGAACTCCAACACAGGTCTCACAGATGAGGTCATGAAAGAACCTGGGAATACAATTCCCAGGATACATTTCAGCAGGTCAGCTGGTGGAGGAGAACCCAAAACATACATCATTTCAATTTTCCCCAATAAAAAATTCTGCTCAAATCGCTTTTCTGGTGGGAAAAAAATATGGGTTTTTTTTTGTGCAAAACTACATTTCTGACAGGAAAATGTTTAGTTTAAAATGGTTCAGTCAGAGCTAATAACCACACAGGAAGTGTGTCACCTTGCACATAGCTCTGTTTTGTTCTTGATTTAGATTTTCTGTAAGCCACAGCAAGAAAGGTTTCTAACTTAGCACAATAAAGTGGTGCTTATGGCACTGTAGGGCAAGCCAATACAGATGACGAACGATGTAGTACCTGAAAATAATTTAGGGAGTTTAATCAGAACCCTGTGCTAATTGGATATTTCCCAACAGGTTCTAAGGACTTCATCCAAAGTCACTTTTGATGCCAATGGAAAATTGCCGGTGTCAAGGTCAAATGTCATTTAACAACAGGTTTGTGGCTGTACTGTTTCTATCTTACATACAGCAGTTATGAGCACTGTCAAAATGTCTAGACTGAGCAGAAAGATAGAGTGAAAAAAATCCTGCATGATCTCCACCACAGCAGAGGTTTGGGAAGCCCCAACTCTCAAAGAAAACTGAAATACAAAGAGGCATGGAGCATATTCTATGTTGAGTTTACTCGGATGTGCCTCTCCTCTGCCAAGGTGCTTTTTACACCTCTTAAATATGTCCTGCTTGTCTTTCTTTGGGCCCAAATCTATGCAGTGATGTTAAGTAGTGATCGCTGCAAGCCAATGTCACTACAAGCTCTAAAGATATTTTCTCCTCAAGGTCACTGCTGCCCAACTTCTAACAATCACAACATAAAACATGGTTACAGATTTTCCTGTGTTCTAGAGCTGAACAGAGATTTTCCAAAACAGGAAGTCTTGTCGAAAACCTGGTTCCCAATACCATCAGAGTCGAACTGAGAACCTCTCAGTACTCAATAATATCTCAACCAACATTTTGTTTCTCGATTTACAGACTTTCCAGTTACTGTGATCCCATCTACCACTTTGCTGTTCATTTCAAATCCTGAGAGGTAATACCAAATTTCCCTTGTATTTCCTTGTCATTCCTTGTCATTCATACACGGATTCCTTGATATACAGATTCCTTTACTCATCTGCAATCCAGTTGCAGGGAACAACATAGAATAACAATTCTGATTGGGGGCACTGGAATGGAGGTTAAGGGGCACTGGGGGGAGGTTAAGGGGTGGGCTATTTGCACAGTGATTGGTTCAGAAATGTGAAAACAACAAACCTGGAAGTAAAATGGTACCCTCAGCAATGTGGTAAGCCATAAATGAATGGTAGGCAAATGGTAAGCAGAAAGTCAGTAACTCAGGACGGTATCTCGCAGGATTGTGAGAATCAAGAATTTGCATCAGTATCGGGAAATGGTTGGGAAATTAGTCCCGGTTCCCAATATGGCAAAATTTCTAGCAAGTAGCAATTTAGCTGCTTGTTTCAGCCCTACTGTAGATTCTTTATCTTGGTAGGCACAAACCTAATAGAGGGGAGAAAGAACGATTCTCTCACGCACAGTCATGTAAGTTTATACTTGCAGGGGCGGTTTAGCCTCTTTTTACATAGGAGGCAAAGAATTAGTAAGACGGAGTGCAATGCTTATATTAACAAAATGATTGTAAATAGCAACGAGCCAAGGAGCTTGTGGTAAATGGTCCCTGAAATCGGTCTATATTATGGAAGATGTAGGAAGAGAGGTTGGATGAGGCTGCATTGAAATACTACGTAATTAATGACACAGAAAGAGACCTAGCAGAGGTCCGTCCAAGACCACCATGAAGACAATGTGGCACAAATTGCTAAGATTCCACTAATTCAGTATAATTTACTGGTATTCTGAAGTCCAGCTACTGCTAAAGAGGAGCCTACAGCTACGTTTATGCGTTTGAAACTGGAGAGAGTATAAAAAGAATTTTCTTTAAAATACTCAAGACGTACACAGAGCTCAGTTGAAATGAGCTGTGAAATGCAAGAACCTTGCCAGCACTAAGGAAGAACATGAGGAAAATCTGTTCTGATGGGCTTAAGGCCTACACACTTGAATCTCATTGGAAAAGCATAACTTTAGGCTTAATGTTAGGAAAATTCCCTACTGCTGGAGTATGAAGTGATCAGGCTGTGGAAGAGTGTCCCAAGGTGTTTGGTGAAAGCTCCATTGCTTAAGGAATGGACAAAAATATGGAGGAAACCTGGTCCAAATTTTTTCATCAAAACTCAGTTAAAATTGTGATTTTCTTGGGGGGTGCAGGGGCAAAATCGCATGGATAATTTGTCAGATTCTCACAAAAAGGTAAAAAGCACCAAGATCTATTTATCGATAGAAGCTGGTCCAATAAACGCTAGCTCTTGACCTACCTTGTCCATCCCACACTCTGAGACCAACATGGTTTTAAAAACTGCCCCAAAACATTATTTGACAATTCCTTTCTCAATTGTCTGCCCATTGAACATTGATGATGCTGAAATCAACTTTTGGAATTTTGACAAGATTTTTTTTTTTTTTTAATGTCTTTTTGGAATGAGTAATTTGGAAAGCAAGTTCTAGAGAGCAGCATGAGCCACCCAATAATGCAGGCTGCGACCCACATCTTGTTTATTGTAGCCTCTCCGGAGGTTTCAGTAGGATTACTCTGGAGTAAGTTGCTTATGGCTCATGACTGTGGTGACTAGCTCTGGCCATTGCCTCGCCTCCCCACCCGGTTTTGGTTCCCTGAAGTCAGACTGACATAGGCACTCTGTTTGAAAAGCGCCTCTTCCCACCGTGGCTCTTCTGACTCTGATACTCCGGGTAGAAAGCAAATGGTGTCAACCAGGCTTACACAAGCAAAATTAAGAACAGAACAACAGTCTTTTGAACCTTAGCCCTTCCTTCCCTAACATAAGCATATCAGTTCTCCATACATATAACATATACCAGGGATGGTGAACTTTCCCTATCCATCCCCACTTCCACCCCTGCATTGCAGGCTACTATGGAAATTGGTACACGTTCTACGAGCCAGATAGAGTTTGCTAGGGAAGGGGATCTTAAGGCCTGTCCTTGAATGCCTGCCTTCATCTCTGCTCCCTTCTCCCTGAGTACACACAGTGCCTGAGGGAAGGGCTTGGATCACTGCATACCTGCTGGCAGTCCCTATTTAGGAGTGGCAGTCCTTCTTTGGGTGCTGAATCCCATTGTCCCTCTATCAGGTGGTTAAAATTCCTCTTTCATCGGGGGCGGGGGGGGAGAGAGGAAAGATTGGTATTTAGGACAACATTCACACCTTCAACGGGGGCCATCCCCATGCAGATCTTGGCTCCGGGAAAGAACCCGGAAGCGAGAAAATGCACTGGGTTTGGCCGATGTAAAAGTCCCCCTGCGTGGCTTTGCCGACAATCACCCGCAAAAGTACATAGCTGGATTTCCCTGCTCTGTACTTTTGCAGGAAATCACTGGTAAAGTCACGCGGGGGGAGGGAGTGTTACACCGGCTGATCGCCGTGCATACTCTGGCTTCCGGGTTTTCTTCTGGAGCCAAGATCTGCCCACACAGGACTGGACCCCGTCAAAGGTAGAAATGTGGTCTAAGCCTCAGGCACCTCTTTTCTGGTGGCCTCCTAGGAAAAGCACTTGAGAGGACAATGGAGAGATGATAGAATGACAAGAAACGAAGTGAATGATAAGCAGGAGTGTTTTTGTGCCAGAATGCACTTGGAATGTTGGGTGGTGTGTGTGTGCGCACATGTGTAAAACTGTATGGAGGTGGAGCTTATTTGCAGAGGGGTGGAGTTGGCTGGCTGATGGGGTGGAGCTTGCTTGTCCCTCTTTGACTGCTCAAACTGTTGAAAGGTATGTCACTAATCCAGATCCAAGAACGAAATGGAGAGTGTATCCTGCTGGATAAGGTGTAGGCCTTGGAAGACTGGGGTTCTCAAATGTTGTCTTTAGCCATAATCTCACTGATTGGCCATGGGCAAGTAACTATCTCCCAGCCTTGGTTCCCCATCTGTAAAATGGGAATAATTTTGACCTGCCTTACAGAGTTGTTGTAAGGGAGATCTAAATAAGGATGGTAAAGGACTCTGAATACTGAAATCACTATAGAATAATAATAATAATAATAATAATTAATTAATAATAAAAAACCTACCAGTGGTTGGGTTTAGAGGTGAGGGTTTTTTAAGGCATTTTAATGTACTCTGTGTTTTTAATGTTGTAAGCTGTTCTGAGCCATAGGGGAAGAGCAGGGCAAAAATTTAAATCAATCAACCATCAGTCTTGGTCAGGTTCCCAATCCTTGATATAAACAGTACATGCTCTTGTTTAATAATTCTGCCATTTTGGGGGAAGCTTGGTGCAAGTAGATGCAATCTAGGCGATTCCTCTGTTTCTGCAGCAGGCAGAGAAAGAGACCCAGACTCCTCTGCTCAGTCGCAATCATCCCGTCACTCATTACTCTCTTTGAACTCCGCTCTGTGCCTACAGACAATGCACCAGGCTCTGCATCTGCCGTGTGTGTATGTGCAGAGCCCTAAGTAGAAATTACCTCTGCTATTTCTCACGGGGCCAGCTTCATTTGCTGACAGACACCAGGAAGATGGCTTTAATTAAAACCTATCAACAGCCTCTTGTTACCACCGAGGAGTTTCACTGCCTAATTACGCAGCTGGTGTCTTCCTAACATTGCTCTTTCGACTCGCTTACCCCGCACACAAGCACACGTCCTTTGAGAGAACCATTTACTGTACTTGCTTCCACTCTGTGGGTGAGGGCTTCAGAGACACCTGATATGCTGAATAACCAAGGGAAGCAGCTGAGCCCTCAGTGCTCAGAGGACTGGGGCCTTTCTCTGAGACAGTAAATGTCACAAGGGGTGCAGTCACATGAGATGCCCAAGGAGGTTTGCCCCTTCCTGGGCAATGACCCACAGGGTGCAGTGGCTCGCGTGCTCAGGGGCTGCCAGATGTTCGCCTCGTTCTGGGGTAGGGCGAACATCTGCTTGATCCACGATATGTCTTTAGAGAAATCCTGAGGGTATGTTGCGGAGCAGCTGTACCCCATGTGGGGTAAGGCTGCCCAGGGCAGAACAAGCCCATTTGGCTGGGCGCACTTGCCCCTCCAATCCTGTGAGCTGTAAGCGATGGGCGCTAGTACCTGTCGCTTGCAGCCACTAGGGGGGTGCACTTTGTTTTCATTATATTGATAATGATAACAACATTCTCATTTTCGTTATTGTTACTGCAATAATTATAACAAAGATAAATAATAACAAAATCATTAACGATAACGAGTCATTATTGATTTCGTTATTGCCCGGAAGGTGTTTTTTGGAGGGCAACATGGAGAGGGGAGGAGAGAGCAGACATCTCAGAGCCAGAAACAGTGTTGAACTCTTGAACTGGGCCTGTGATGGGAGAGGAAGGACCTGATGGATGTAATCACTGGCCAATGAGCAGCGCAAACAGGTCCCAGACAGTTGAATGGCACCCTGTGATTGCTCAATGCCTCCTACCTCCCAAAACCAATCATGGGGGCTCTGGGGAGGGTACTGCAACCCTTTATGTTGCAGGGCCAGACTGTTTGACTCTTGTTCTGTGTTAGCTCTTGCTGTGTCAGGTTGCGTTTACAGAACTCTGGTGCTTGCACTAAAAATGTTCCCCAGCCCTCAGTGTTCCTTATACCCTTTATTTTACCTATTCCCTTCCCCATCTGTCTCCCCCTGTAGATAGATAGATAGATAGATAGATAGATAGATATTCTGCTTTTTAATTATATATATTCACATTATAGGATAGGAATAGGATAGATCGATACTTAGAACACATAGCAGATAGAAGTTTATTGATATAGATACGTAGGAATATATTGCATATAGTATAGGTTATTAGGTGTAGGTTTGGGTTAGACATACATATTAGTAATTTTTTATATTGTCATTGTGCACTTATTACTATTGCATTATAAAGAGAAAGGAAGAAAGGAGTTCAGCTTCTGAGAAGTCTGGGGCAGGTGTCTGCTGGCACTTCTGCCACTGGTGGCAGCCCACAATGGAAATGATACCAAAAACAAAATCTTTGTTATCAAATTGATAACAACACCAATAACAAATAATGAAATTTCGTTGTGCACACCCCTAGCAGCCACATCACAGCCAGGGTGAGAGTCCAGAGTCCCTGGGCTGCTGGGGGGAAGGGGAGCCCAGAGGAACCATGCACATGCCCCTCTCCCCATTCTGACAAACAGCTTATTGGGAAAGGGGGGCCTAGAGGAGCACCTGCAGGCCCCCCTCCCCTGATCAGCTGTTTGCTGGGATGGGGAGAGGGGCATGCACGCGGCTCCTCTGGGCTCCCCCCCATCAGTTGTCAGTCATGTGGAGGATGGGGGGGAAGCCTGTGCTGTTCTCAGGCTCCCCTCTCCCCCAATCCACCTGACTGACCGCTGATGTGGGGAGGATGGGCCTAGCAAGAGAGTGCGTGCTCTTCCCGGGCTCCCTTTTCCCATCAGCTATCAGGCAAGGACGTGGAGGAGCGTGCACCCTCTCCCCTCAAAAACAGCTGATTGTGTGCCCGGCACCTTGTGCTGGCCCTGCAGGGTTGCAGTGCTAATTGCCCTCCACATGGCAGCGCAGGGATCAGGACTGTCCAGCTCATTTGGCTGCACCCTGAGTGCGAGGGGGGAGAATCATCACGAAGGGGAGACAAAATCCTGCCCTGACATGCACGAGAGAAGCTGCGGCAGATCCCCATTCGCACCGGCCCTTTTCCCGGCCGCTGGCTCCTCCACGCTGCCACGTCTCCCTCGCCCCTCCCACTGCTGCCACCACCGTCACAGGTGAGAATGCAGCCTTCTTCTCTTGAAAATGTCAAGACTTGCTCCATCTGGCTAGTCGGACCTATAGATGCAGACTGCTGGACCTGGGGTTATACAGAAGGGCACAAAACTCCCATCTCCAGTGGAGGCTTGCTCTGTGACACCCTGGGGCCCTTAGTATCAGTCCAAGGGAGCTAATCACCCGGGGGAGTGTGACTGAGTCACTGTAACTCCTTGCAGGACCAGGTACGTGGGGCTAGGGGTAAGTACCTGGGGGGATGCATCCCTTTAGTGCATAGTTGATGGACTGCAGCTTTATTGACTGGCTGCATCATGTATAAAATAAATGTATAAAACTTGCCCTCTTGTGTCAGAGTCTGGCTACAGGCCAGAGTCAAGGGTGAAGCTATAGTAGGGAAAGGTGGTACAAAGCACAGCGGCCCATGTGTCTGGGGGAGGGGTGGGCATGTTCCCTGGTGTAACCGCATCCCCTGTTGCTGAGAGTGGGAGGGGTCCCCATTCTATCTTCTTCACCAGGGCCCATTCCAATTCAGCTACGCCTCTAGCCAGGCTCTAAGACACAATATGATAAATGAACTGCTCAATTTAAAATGATCCATGTTTCAATTAATGAAAACCTGTTGCCCAGATACAGAAACTCGGCATCTCTCGACATTTGAGAATTTCCATTGCTGTCCCTTTAAAATGCCCTTCCAGCCTTCCTTATCCAGCACGCACTGCAGCCTTGTGCAATGAGTGAAAAATTATGAATGGTTCCTCCCTCCCCCCCCCCTCTCTCTTACGTCCAGCCTGCCTCCCCCACAACGCAGCTGTTTCCTATTAACTGTAAAGCCTGACAAGGTGCAGGTCTGGAGCGGAGCCTCCCTTGGCAGGTAATTTTGATGAGGTGCAGAGGGCTAGAGCTGGGTGTCTCTGATGGGTTTCCGGTCCTGTTATCAGTCCTGCTTGGCACTCCCTCCTCCCCAGACAGATCGGCCGTCTGCACTTCAAGCCCGTTTCAGAGAGTAGCTGGGGGGAAGGGGGAGAGTCTACTGAGAAGTATCATTGATTTCTTTAGGAATGGGTGGATCTTGTCCCCCCCCTTCCCACACACACACACACTTATATTGGAGTTCAGAGACAAGATACAAGAGGGATTCCTTAGATTAGGCCAACAGCATGACATACAACGGAAGGACCAAAGGACAAATCGCCACCATTGCTTCACATTCACAAATGCCCCAGCTAGCCTTTCCCCTCTCCCTAAGATGTTCATTGCTCTTCCCCAGTGGTATAGCTAGGTTTAATAGGGCCGTGCCACAAGTCAAATTGCTGGGGCCTGGACCAACCAGGAAAGGGGTGGGGGGACAGAGAGGCCAAGGAAGAAGGTTTAGATGTGCATGGGGGGGCAGTAGTGAGGCACCGGGGGCACTGAAGTGGAGGGGAAGTGATGTACTGGAGCAGACTAGAGTATGGGGCTGCTGGGGTAAGGGAGGCAAGGTGTGGGGGGTGCAGGAGAAAAAGGTGAGTATGGGGGGTGTAGCAGTCACTGACAGACTGGCTCATGGCTTACTGGGGAAGACAACTTCAGCAGAGATACAGCAGGATATTTTTATGTCCTGTTCAGGAGCCCTAGTAGGCTCCCCTGAAAGTCTGGGTCCTGGGGCAATGGCACTACTTTCTCCACCCTGTTCATCTCCAAATTTACTGCTGAGGTGTTGACATCAGGTAGATCCTTATGTGTGGTCTCGTCAAATGATCAGGCAGCAAGCACTCTAGAGTACAGGGTTTAATTTGTGTCAAGGCTTCTTCCAGACTTTGCCACTGCTGCTACTCTACAAGAACTCACCCATGGTTGGATGCGGGGGCACCAGCTTTAGCCCTTTTGCTTTCATTATTGTTAATAATGAAATTTCATTATAGCGGAGCAGCCATTGGGGTGGGCTGGGGGGGGGACGTTCCTCAGCCATTGGGGTCGTCCTGGGCCAGGGTAATTATGGTCCCTTCGGGAGGCTGGTACCAGCAATGAGAAGGGACAGGTACTTGGTGCCTGTTCCTCTCACAGGTCCCCGAGCAGGTGGTGTGGTTTTCGAGGATGGGAGGGCCCCAGGTCTGGGGTTGCTGTTGATTAACGCGAGGTTGATTGCTAATAAAGATACAACAATCCATGATTTAATTCTAGACCGAGCAGCTGACCTCGTGTGTGTTACAGAGACCTGGCTGGATACTGAGTCGGGGACAATTTTGGCTGACCTTGTTCCGCCCGGGTACTCTGTACAGCATCAGCGCTGACCTGAGGGATGGGGGTGGGGGGTAGTCATTATTTTTAAGAATACTTGGTCTGTGAGGAGATACCCAGTGCAGACCATCTCTGGTATAGAGGGTATCCATCTTGTGATTGATTTGACAGGAAACAGATTAGGGCGCCAATTACATCTGGTACGTTGGTTTCGGCCATATGTCTCGGACTCCGACTTGGCCACCATCATCCATGCTTTCATCACCTCGAGATTGGACTATTGTAATGCACTCTACGTGGGGCTACCCCTGGTGACAATCCGGAGACTGCAGCTGGTGCAGAGTCTTCTGGGCTCGATTCAAGGTGTTGGTAATGACCTTTAAAGCCCTAAAGGGTCTGGACCCCGCCTACCTGCGGGACCACCTCATCCCCCGGGCCATGGTATGACCCTTCCGGTTGGCCAGGGATGCCCGATTCAAAGTCCCCCAGGTTTCCTGGGTGGCGACGATGGGGAGGGTGTCCTCAGTGGCCGCACCTAGGCTGTGGAATTCCCTCCTGATGGAGGCCCACTTGGCCCCAGACCTCCCCTCCTTTTGGAGACAATACAAGACCTGGCTGTTCCACCAGGCCTTTGGGGCGGGAGATGGGTAGGTGGTTGGGCTGGAGGGTGGGATTTCGTTTTTGATTTCCGCTCTTTTTAGTATTTTATGGTTTAAATTATGTTCTTTAGTTGGTATTTTATATTGCTGTTTTATTGTATGGTCGTACGCCGCCCGAAGCTGCTATTGTGCAGGAGGGAGTGGCATAAAAAACTACGAAATAAATATATATAAATAAATATCTTCCCCAAACACTTTCATATCTTCATAGTCTCTGGAGGCAGCAGAAATAGTCTAGCATAGACATGAAGGAGGATTGGTTTAGTAGGCCTTCTTTTGTCTACTTTATCTTTCATTCTGGGGACATTGGGTCTCCATCCACCTGTTCTGGGATATTTAATGACATGAATTGCACACTGGCCAAATGACATGAGAAGATTAGTATTTCTGTTGGTATTTTACCCCAGCAGTCATAAAGATTTCTTAATAAAAATGTCCATTGTGCCTCCATATCAGATAGGCAACTGTGCCATGTGACCCCATATCAGATAGGCAATTGTCATATTCCATGATGGTAGCAGTTAGATAAGGGCACTATACTCCCTGAGCCTTTGAGGGAAGGGTGGGGTACAAATAAATAAATATTAAACTGTCTTTGCTAAAACTCTAATGCTCCATTTGGATTCCCAGGCAAGCTGGACCCTCTCAGATTTATTTCATTAGTAGATAATTGCTTCATTTCATTCAGCAATTGTATCTTATTGCATGAGAGTTCAGCAGACCAGGCACCCAGTGTACAATATTTTCCTCAACCGCTGAATATTCTGAGCCAGTTGAAATACATCTGGTGTACTTCTCTGTTGAACTTTCCATCTAAGACTGGGCAGAACAACAGCTACCTGTGGCCAAGTTCGTTGAACAATGCCAAGTATTTTGTTGAAAAACTTCCATTTTCAACATCTCCCTCAGAAAAGTTTCAGTTTTTAATGAAAAACTGAAAACAACAGCAGCAAAAGATTATTTTTTTGGAGAGAGAAAAAAAACTGGCAAAATATGACATTGGTTTCAAATTTGATATTCAAATGCCCTAAATTCTGGAAATTTTTAACTGGAAACTGTTCCCCTAAAATAACTTTATTCCTGAAAATTAAGACATCCCCCTCCCCAAGAAATAATTTCCTTTTAGATTTCCCCTGGTAAATTTGAAGGACATGGACCACTTCCAAGGTGGACCAATGCGAACATTTTCTACAAATGTTTCTTCAGAAAAAAAATAAATCATTTTGGTTCCAAAGTCTTTTTATTTTTTTATCATTGGAAAATGTGCTAGTGAAAATATTTTGGCCAGCTCCAAATTCACAAAGACAAAAAAGTACAGGTTATGTTGTGATTGAATACCTCTGTTATGTTGTTAGACTATATTAGGTCATCTGTAGAATGTTGCAAATTCATAGAGGCAGGACATATCTGTCGAATGAAACAAGTTCATCCGTAACAGTCTGTGGGTTTCAATGGACAATTACTGGATCACCACTGAAACTCCTCGTATCTTCTCGAGACTTCTAGAATTCCCTTTGTTCTCATTATCAGCTTTCTCTGTCTCTGCACGTAGGCAATGGCTGCCTGCATTAGCATATAAATGTCTCTGGCCATCTTGTCTGGCCCCCCCATCTGGGCAATCAACAAAACTGTCTTTCCATTTCCTGGAGGTTGGTCATGTGTCATATCCCTAATTTGAGTTTTACAGTTCTCAATTGTAACATTACATACATGTGGAACCTTTTGCGGCATTACATATTTACCAGACCTGTAGTCTACATGTAGACCCATGTTACACATGTGTGACCCTATGTTATTCCGTGACACACAACAACACAAGGAAGATGTTGAAAGGGTCAGCATCCTATGGTTCTATTAGCTTCTTTTCACTTACAGAACTCCACATTGAAGGATTTTTTCTAATGTTTACATAATTTTCAGATTTTAATGTATCAGAATTCTACAAAATGCAATCTTTGTTTCCTATATTAATATAATCCTTCTCCCACAGTCCTGGTTAACATCTGAAAATGACCCCATTCAGAGCTCCCTGTGTTGGTTTTAAATAGGTAAACTAGTAGAAATGATCTAACTCTCAATTTTATTGAGTGGCAGTGGGGTGGGTAGGGCTGTTTTTACATGGAGGGGGAGGGGGGTGGGAGGCAGGGAATGGGTGTGCTGCCACTGTGGGTAGAGGTGGCTGGTTGTCCCTTTACACGGACACCCCCCCACCTCCACCCATGGGGCCTCCTCCGGTTTTCTAAAGGGTTCCGTGGGTGGAGATGGGTGTGTGATGGGTGGAGACTAGGGATGGGCAAACGCGGTTCGGAAGTTCGGAGTTCGGCCCAAACTCAGCTTATTTGAATGACCGAACCCGAACCTGAATCCGAACCTGAACTGACCGAACTGAACTCAATTCCGAAAGTCGAAATGACCAAATAGTTCGGTCAGTTCAGATCACGTTCGGGTGAGTTCGGGTGGCAAAAACATGTCACTGGAAGGCAAAACGTGACAGGGAGGGGGAGTCAGCTGAGGAGCAGACTTCCAGGCACCAGGGGTGGAGAGGCTTGGAGTAGCAGCC
>QEPC01005433.1:3104040-3136400 GCA_003113815.1 Sphenodon punctatus | reverse complement strand
TGTGGCCATCATTCCTCGCACAGAGACAATGTCATTCCACCGCATCAAGAAACAGCCACTCCAGCCCCAGGACCCACCATCAGGGTTCTGGGGCCAAGTTACTGGCAGGGAGGGCTGTGGCCAATACCTAGAAGCTGCCACTCTAAACCCAGGATCCACTGTCATGGGTCTGGGGCCATCATTCCTCACACAGAGAGCCTTTTTCCAAACGCCTAAACCATACCGAACAGGACAGAACCGAATGCCCAAACTCGAACGCAGCAAACGAACCGAATGGCTGAACCGAATGGGCGAACCAAACCGAACCGAGCCAAATGGCCGAACCCGAACCGCGATCTGTTCGCCCATCCCCAGTGGAGGTGGGTGTTGTGAAGGCGCATGCACGCACCTCCACTCATCCGGCTCGGTGTTCGCACAGGTGAACACCGAGCAGACACCCATTCCCCACCCACCACCGGCCATTTACACGAATGCCCCCACACCCGCACATCCCCCTAACACTGAGTGGGGGGTGGGGAGGGATGCATCAGTGTAAGGAATGATGGCCTAGGTGGAAATGGGCCCTGGTGAAGAAGATGGAATGGGCCCCCTGCTGGGGCACCCCACTCCAGTGTGCAGATGCACATCATCCTTGTGTTGTTGGATGTGAGCCCCCACGCTATGGAAGAAATCCCAACACTTGTGTATCTTTACGGCCAGAAAAAAAGAGGCTCTTCTGACGGGTCTGTGGGTGGGAATTCTGGCAGGAGACAAGAAAAGAGGCGTTCAGAGCCAATAGTATTTCAAAGGTCAAGACAAGGTCATCAAGTAGCATTCTTTGGATGAGGCAATGCTGCTGCAGTGCGAAGTATTTTCATCTTACTCTTGCTGGTAGAAGTACTCAGGATTAGAGAGAACGAGCTGTGTTATGGAAGCCCATGAAGCCAAAAGAAAAGGAAAGCTGCAAGCTTCAGAGTAATATAGAGTTCAAAAAAGGATAAGGTAAATTCCTGGTGGATAAGTTCATCAATGGCTACTACCCCTGATGGTCAGAGGAAGCAGCCTCTGAGTACTGGCTGGAATCTGGGAGCGGATGACGGAAAGAATTACTTAATGTCCTGTTTCCATATAGTTTGCATGAAGCAACCACTGGTGACCACTGTTGGAGACGGGGTGCAGCCACACGGGCTGCAAGGGTCCGATCCCCATACAGCCCCATGGCATGCAAGCAAGCGTAGCCACCACACTGCAAGGGCAGCACAGATAGCCAGGATGACCCGCTGCTGCTGGAGCCCTAGCCCCCACAGGTAGGCACCCAGCCCTGCTCCTCCTCCATCCCCTGGCCTGACTGAGATCCCACCCCCAGATGTGACGTGGCCATGTCCAATGGACAAGGCCCCACAGCAGTGTTCCCTGCTTGGCGTGGCAAGCGTGGCCTGGGCACACAAGTTACCCTGCCTTGGGCAGTCTTACCACTTGTTGGGTAAGGCTGCTCCACAATGCATCCTCAGAATTTTTCCGAGGATGCGTCACAAAGCAGCAAGCTGTTCACACAGTCCTGGGGCGAGGGAAACATCTGGCAGGCACCGCCAACACTATCCACTGCATTGCATGACCTGGATGCCCACAGTGAGTAAGGCTACCCAAGGTGTAGTAGCCTCTGTCTCATGTGGCTTCACCTAGATTAGTGGGCTAGATGGACTATTGGTCTGACCTAGTAGGGCAGTCCTGATGTTCATTGCCCCATGAGAAAATTAATAATGAATTAGTTTGAAAAGTATAGTGCACAGAGGGTGTGGCATGTTGGCCCCCTCTAGTGGTGTGATGGATCTAGAACACACAGAGCTCCTTGAGCCTGTGGCTTAGCTCAGAGGGTAGAGGCTCATGGATATGGAGAAAGAGGTTTGCAAGTTCAAATCTCATGATTAGTGCTGGATCCAGGGACTGGAGATTTATGCAAAATGGTGGTTTGATGGACACATGCTACTCACCCATTAGAAAAAGGAAAATGTTCCCATAGTTTTTGATGTTCAGTTAAAAAGAACCTCTCCTTCCTCGGGTGGGGCTCCCTGAATTGCAGGCCTGTATGTCACACATATCCTTTATAGCTTTACTCATGAACCCCATGTGTGTGTAGGGGGACCCCCCCCCTCCAAAATTGTTGTGGGCCCTCCACAGGCCGGGGTTCCCCATGTTTGAGGCTCTGTGGGCTGCCCTGTATTTGATGTCAGCTCTTCTCACATTTGTGTTGTTATTCCACATTTACTCATAGACCCCATGTACTGGGGTAAAGCTGAAACAAGTACCCACAAAAGCTGGTCAGCCGTTAAATTTCCGGTATCTGAATTGACTCGAAAATATTGGGTACCAGTCAATGCCTGATTGTGACTCAGTCCGGGTACCCGGTGTCCTGGAATGTCCTGGAAAGTCGACTTCCAGTACCGATTTTTTCTGTCCTGTTTTACCAATCAGTAACCAGAAAATAGAAAATCGGTACAAGAAATTATTGATTTTTCGGGTACCCAATCCCTGATCTGGTAGCCCATTGAATATCTGTGATAATACTTGAAAATGTGGGTATTACCCGCATGAATTACCTATTTCTGCTCTAAGTGGGGGCCCCTATGGCCCCCTTCCCCAACACATGGGGCCCTGGGCAGCCGCACATTCTGAGCTATTCTGGATCCAGCCCTCCCCATGACTGGGTATCTAGCAAGGGATGTGGAGTAACAAAGACATAAGTAGCACCATCTCTGGGAGCTATTAAGCTCTCCCCAGTCAATAGCTTGGGGCTTACTCCCATGCAAGTAGCAAAAATCCCCCTAGTTTCATTGCAGACAAGGCAATATCCCTTTAGTCTGGCTATGAATCCTGACAGCTTCAGTCAGTACTACATAGCTGGGATCAAAAAATCGATTCCATGCACTGCACCCACACAAAGTCTTGCTCAATCCAGCTAACCAAAATCACCAGGTAATTTCCATTGGGAAAACTCAGAACTAAAAGTCATTCTAAATGGATGGAAATTCACCCTGAAAGGAAAGGGTTAACACTTTCAGGCAAAGTGGGTTTCTTTGTGGCGATTCTAAAGCAAACAGAGATTAAAATCTCCTCAAGCTTGGAGGATTGAGTTCCAAATGAAACATCTGAAATGGAGCATTTGCACTGAACGCTCTTTGTGTGGTTTCCGTGACCTGCCAACCATCTAGAGATATTTCATAT
The DNA here is from genome assembly GCA_003113815.1 of Sphenodon punctatus. Classification (NCBI taxonomy): domain Eukaryota; kingdom Metazoa; phylum Chordata; class Lepidosauria; order Sphenodontia; family Sphenodontidae; genus Sphenodon; species Sphenodon punctatus. The sequence continues at coordinate 3,133,199 of QEPC01005433.1, read as the reverse complement.
TCCTGCGATACAGGAGTTTGTTGAGTGTCAGATTTAATTATGGGGACAAGGAATATTTTTATCATCCACATCTAAGGTGTTATCAAGTTCTCAAGAATCAGCTTTGCAGACAGAGTTGAGGTTTTCCAAAGTGCACGAGGGAGAGAGATACAAAGCATCTTTCTGTGAGATGAAGTTCTAAATTTTATTGTCTGCATGGGCTACAAGCAGGAGTGTACAGTGGGGAGGGAATGAAGGGTACACAACATGCCTAGTGCAGTGTATGGTCCTCATCTTAATTTTGGCCCCTCCGTTGTCCTGTACCTTGCAACTCAGACTGCCATAGGAAGTTGTGTTGGTGGCCACACACATGGGTCAAGCTGCCATTGTCCTTCTCTAACAGCTTGGCTACGAAGAGCGTTTTATGAGTCTGCTACTATCTCCAATCTAGCTGAGCTGGTCTTTCTGTTTCAGCAGTGGAACACTCCTAGTATTCTATTGAGGTGCTAGCTAATGCTATAGATCACCTAGTCAAGACATCATGCTAATGAATAATTTGATAGGCAAACTTAGATCTTGGAAGGTATGTGTGCACATAAAGAAATTTGTCTGCAGCCCCTTGTGCACATTATATTTCAAGTCTAGAATTTGTAGAATCTAATGACAAGGCAAAAATTGCTTTCTCACGCAGCTGGGGCAGGGAGATCCATGACTGTGAAGCCACCCCCGCCCCCATGCTGCACCCAGTGGCCCTGTCCCCGCCATGACAGACAGCCATGTCGGCCACTGATGGCCAGTCATAGTGGCTGGCCATGGCGAACCTGATCCGGGCCGGTGGGAGCAGATGTGTTAACACACTGTGGTCCGTTTTGCCCTGATCGGGCAGACCTTAGCCTGGGCTGTCACCACGGAGGTTTCCGGGGTCACAACCCAGGCTAACTACTGACACAACTCGGGGAAATCCCAGGACAACATCTGGCGGCACCTGCACAAACATGCAGGCAAGGTCCGGTGCAAAGTGTGACAATGTGGGCCAAACTGCTGCCTGCCATCATGTCTGTTAACAACCTGGGGTTCTAGACCTGGGTATCCTATGGGGTGCTGGGCAAGCCAGTCTCTCTGTTGGTTCCAGCAGCAGTCGTTCAGTGCAAGCCTGTAAGCATGAGGGTAGGATGGTCTGGTGTAGGGGTGTGCATGTCGTTTTCGTTATTACATTAACAATAACAAAAATGACAACAGAGAATAATGACAATGATAACAAAAATGACAATGTCATTATCGTTGTCGTTATTATTAGTGCTGTGGCAGTTGGGTTTTGGAGGGAAAATGTGGAGAGGAGAGGAGGGAGCAGACATCTCGGAGCCCTAAGCAGGGCTGAACTCTTGAACTGTGCCTGTGTTGGGTGGGGCGAGCAGCTCAGCAGTATCTGATGGATGTACCCGTGGCCAATGAGCAGCGCAAGCAGGCCCCAGCAGTCTCATGGCACTCTGTGATTGCTCAAAGCCAGCTGCCTCCCACAACCAATCAGGGGAGCTCTGGGGGAAGGCACTGCAACCCTTTATAATGGGAGGGTCAGGCTTTTTCTCTCTGTTCTGTGAGAGCTCTGCTTGTCAGGTTGCGTTTACAGAACTGTGGTGCTTGCACACAAAAAATCCTCTCTAGCCCTCATTGTATTACCAATACCTTTCCTTCCTCCGACCCTACATTTTACCTTCTCCCTTTCCCTGCCCTTCTCCCCCCTGTACATTATATATATATAGGTAGTATAGATTAGATATAGATATATATTATAGACATATAGATTAGATTAGAATAGTTATATAGATAATTGATTAGATAATCGTTTTCCTTTTCCCTTCCCCCAACTCCCTTAGATTTAGATAGATATTAGTTGTGTACATATATAGAGATTAGATATTATCTAGGTATTTAGGCTAGTCTGTTTTATTATAAATATTAGGATTACAGGATAGGCATATTGTATAAATATTTGCGCATGGGAATCGCACGGGAATTACTGATACCAAAAATAAAATCTTCTTTTGAAACAATACCGATACCATTAACAACAATGATAACAATAACGAAAATGACATTGTCGTTAATAACGATAATGAAAACAACATTTTTAATAACAAAAATGAAAAAAGAAATCGACATGGGGGCCTTGTTCACACCCCTATATGCTTTCCAAAATGTGCAAATTTGCATTTCCAAGTTCTTGTGTCCTTAGCCATGCAAATATTTGCAAGCTATGTAAACGTTTGAGTTCTTCCGAGACAAAAGCTGCCACTCTCAGTCAACACTGTGCTTAATATTTGTGCTCAGAACCGTCCCTGGTTTTGCTTGAAAATTCACCCATTGTTGTTTAGAAAATTATTGGGTAACACGGCAAACTTTTCTTATTTTTAAACTTTGTTGAGTCATTTTTAATTCTTAGCAGCAGTTGTCCATTTCAATATACCTGTTTGTAACAATGACCTCATGGGGCTCTGTCCACCTGTCAATGGGGATAACAATCTCTCCTTATCTCAGAAGTGTGCTGTGAAGAAAAAGGTCATTAAAGATTAGGAGATACTGAGATACTAAAGTAAAGTGGACCCTGTAAATACATTAGGTCATCCTGAAAAAGTTTACTCCAGCATAATCTACTACTAGTAGTAGCACCATTACTACTACTCTACTGCTTGATGGGGCTACTCCAGAATAAGTGGTTTGAAGCCTGATGCCATAGATAAACTAAACAAGATATTGTGTGCTCCCAAATCCTCATTGTTTCAGTAGTTATACAGAAGTCTCTCAGAGCCTTACAGTATTAATTCCTTAAGGAGTAAGTCTACTATGTCTTAGCTGAGACTTAATTTAACTGGTGGGTGTATATGGTTTATAAAGCACTTGAGGATTCTTCAGGATGAAAGGGGCCATAGAAATGCCAAATATTATGATAAAATCTGAATTAGCCCCATGGATATTCTAGGAGCATTGCCAGGTAGAGGACTGGAAAATCAAAACGCTTCCAACTTATATTTAGTTTTGAAGGATCAAAATTATTTAAGCGGCCAGGTTGTGACAAATGGTAGGAGGATAAGGGCAGAGGTGGATGATTATAACTTCGTTTGCATGGGTGTAAATTTTGGGACGTTCAGGGGAGTTACACCAGCATAAAAGTGGTGCAAGAGATAGCTGGTTCAGAACAACAATACTGGAGTTATAGATATCTTTCTCAAGTGATTCTTTTGCATTTCTCCTAAGCCTACAAATGATTTACCTGCTCAAGTGCCTTCCTCTAAATAATACGGGAATGTGTTTTTGGGTGGTGTTCACAGAACAGTAGCGTATTCATTTAGAAGATGTAGAAGATGCCATTCAGGTAGAAGATGTTGCTTTTTTCTGACATCCAAGCTGATGGGTTGGTCTAAAAACATTGAAGTTAATTCCAAATCTATAATTCTGACACTATAATGACATTATAGACCTCATGTTCCTTTTCCATAGCCCAGGTTAGTCTTCATACAGACTTCCCCTTTCATCTTCTCTTCGTGGAGAGGGGTGAAGGTTGATTTCAAACTGGGACTAGATATTCTGAATGGAAAATCCTGTGGGAAATGACCTTGTATGACCCCAGTCAAACCCAATCCAGAGTAGTGTAGTAAATAAATGAAGGGTAAAAGGAACTGGGTTGTGGTGTTTTGTTGATTTATGTTCTCTGCCTCTTGAAAGTGTTCTGCGGTATCTGTGTTTCTGAGCCACCACCAAGTCTGGGAATGGTCCATGACATGGCTCTGGTGTCCCAGGAAGCTCTGACAGTCATCGGGACCTCCACATGCTGTTCTAGAAACCCAGCCCTCTGGACAAGATGTCTCATCCACTAGTGGTTGACCTAGCCCCAACTCTGCCATGTCATGCCTTGAATATGTGCACAAGTCTGTTACTTCAGTTCTACAAATCCACTCCTCCAACCCCCAAAAAATCTTGGACGATTCACACAGCCCTAATCAAACCTTTGTTTGTTTATTTTTCCAGTTTTTACCCCGCCCTTCCCAATAAGGCTCAGGGTGGCTTACAGAACACATAAAAACATATCAAAGCAACTAACCACCCACACCCACCAACCCTCTCCCTAACCCCTCCAACTAATCCCACCCAACCCTATTCATGCTTACCAAATGCCTGGACAAACAAAACTTCTTACAACTCTTCCAGAAGATGAGTACTCTCAGGCTTAGGTGGACACCCCACCCCACCCCCAGGGGATAGAGTTCTATAATTGTGGGGCAGCCACTGAGAAAGCCTTTCTGCGTGCTCTTGTAAAAACTTCATGGGCTGTTGGTACTCGCAAGAGGGTATCCTTGGTTGACCTCAGAGGCTGTGATAGAACATAAGCGAAGAGGTGGTCATTCAGATACCTGGTGCTCAAGCTGTTTAGGACTTTATAGTTCAAAACCAGCAGCTTGAATAGTGCCTGGAAAGCTACTGGCAGCCAGTACAGACTCTGGAGCAGAGTCCTGGTGACCCACCCCCAACAGAAGGTGGGCCTCCGCATTCTGCACCAATTTCAGCTTCCAAACAATCAGCAAGGGCAGTCCCATGGAGAACACATTGCTGTAGTCTAGCCTCAGGATTACAAAGGCATGGACAGCAGTGGCCAGGTCTGTGTCTGATATAAAAAGGTCTATGTTTGAGCTTTGGTAGGCTGAAGGTCAAAGCACTTGGGGATTTTCCAATATTTTGTGTGTGGTCATGAGATCTGAGAGCCTCTTCTTTTTGCTATTTTTGACTAGATCCTCTCTCAACAGTTGGTCCAAAGAGAAGTAACTTGGCCTGCACTAAGTGAGCAAGGGGCGAGCAGGCGGCCAGTCAAAATATAAAACTATGACAAGGTCACACTTACAAAGTTTGCTGCTGTAATTTACAGATCGTATCAGTGGCAATAAAAACCACAGTGGCGCATCTTGTAGAAAAGATCACAGAGAGAACAGGAAATGAGACAAGCTAATCAAATTACATGACAGAGATAAATAGGAGACATCAAAAATCTATAGGGGAATGGTTACACTTAAGAACTGTGTACTTCTCTACAGCCTTTCATGGGAGGACTTAAGGCATTCTGAAAATATTAACTAATTATTCCTCAGAACACAATGCCAAGAGTAGTCATGAGGATCATTTGAAACTCAGCTTGTTCTGGGGTTGAACAAGGCAGCTGATGAAGTGCACACCGTGAGGTGCCAAAAGTAAAGAACTGAAATTTGGTGAGGCAGCGATATTCATGCAGATCCCTGAGGTCAACAGTCCAATGTTTCAGAAAGCACCAGAGGGATATTAAATGACTAGAGTTGAAATGAATAGTGGTCAAAACAGGCAAACCTGTCGAATGCAAATGATCTGATTCTAAATGAACAAAATGGGCAACAAGAGTCGTATCCATCCTCCCTTGGTTTGATCACTTTGTGTTTTTTTGTATTTCATTCAGTGTGCTTGTTTGTTCAGTCACTCTCTTTGCTCGTTCCCACCATTCAGTGTTTTGCCTGATGCTTGTTTCTGTTTTGGGTGGGTGGGTGGGGGATTGTCTAGTTCCAGTTTTTGCCCCCGGGTTCATTTTCTGATTGGGTGCCCTGCTCAGGAATAATTAAAAAAAAAGCAAACCAATGTACAGCAGCTGCATAGAGATACCCTGGAAAACTGGTAATGGCAAAAAAAATGTGAAAGAATGAAAGCACGAATTCAAACAAAAATGAACTAAAATGAAAACGCAACTGAAAATGAACAAAATAACCAACATTGCAAAAACTGAGTTCCTCAAACTCCATGATGATGAACCTTGTTCAAGCTGATGACATCCTATTCCAAATGGAGGGGGGAAACCCCTCTATTAAACCCCTGCTTTCTATGTGCCTTTCAGCACTTAACAGTGGACAACAACACCATCCACACACCGCTGGAAGGCACAACCGTCTAAACAGAACACAGGATAAAGAACAGCGATCATATAAAGGTTTGGTCAGAGAATGAGATGGCAAAAAGAGCAGAAGGACTGCCCTACTTTCATGCTGAGGTCCTTGGCAATAAAGAAAGGAATTTAGATTTTCTCTTTCTTCCCAGGGGATTTTTTCCCAGCCCTTCCCATTAGGCATCACTTGTTTCTTCACTTGTCAATAAACCAAGTCCAGGCCCCCAAACAAATAAAGTCTGTTGTTGTTGTTTTTAAGGGGACAATACACAATGTAAGTCAATGCGATTTTTCATCTAAGAAAGGGGCCATATCTCCCCTCCAGGTGCATTTATTGGCCGTTTGGTTTGAAAACCAAGTTTGGGTTCGGTTGTTTGGTTCGGTGGAGTTTGGTTCGGCCAAAGATGGCCGAACAATCGAAATAGCGATACCGAATTCGAAGATTTTTTTCAGTATCGTTTGGCCATGACACCACCCCTTGCCTCCACCCCTGGTGCCAGGAAGTCTGCTCCTCAGCTGTCTCCCCCTTCCAGTCACATTTTTCCCACCCCCAAACTCATCCGAACTCACCCGAACATAGGGGTGAAATGCTGTACCGCTGCAGCAGCATTTACCGGTGGAAAGTGCTCTTCCGCACCAAGCAGCATGGTTAAGAAGGGAGTGATTTTCGCGTCTTGCACTCTCAGCTTTCCACAGTTCCTGCCGTGGTATTTTGGCCACTGTAGATTTCACGCGGAAGCGGCAGGTTTGCCACAGTTTCCCCTTAAGCGCAGCAGCTTTGTGATTCTCGCAGCATTGCAACCAGGAGCATAGCCACCGTGGCGTGGGGGAAGTTGCTGCCTTGTAAACAAAGTTCTTCTTTGAGGGGCTCCTTCCTTTCTCACTTGCACACCCTTCTCTTACTGGCATATACCAAGCTCACTAGCTTAAAAAAAAACCGCGTGACATTCACACACACCCACCCTATATAAGGGACCTAAACCCAACACAGTTCCTTCCAACCCTAAGCAATTAGGAAGAAAATTCCATGCGGGGTTGGAAGGGTGGGTGCTTGTGAGAATGTATGGAGTCATCTCAAAGAACCTTGTTTACAAGGCAGCAACCTTTGGTTCTCCTTCAAGTGGCTCCTCCCATTCTCAGAAATGGGAGCGTACCAAGCCTAGAAAGAGGCAGTGGGGGAATTTTCTAACAAAATGACACTCCATGCAGATTGGATCTACAGCCTGGGGGGCGGGGAGGGGAATCTGCTCCCTTTAGCCCCAGATTCACCAGCTCTTCTGTGAATTCTCTTGTGCGTTAGGGTGTCAAGGACAAATTCTTCCCCTTTGTTGGGATGGCTCTCTGCCTCATTGTAGCTGCTCTGCACCCCCAGTTCTCTCTATTCGGTGATCACAAAGGGAAGAGGGAGGATCTGTCCATCCTTCTAACAAACAACACTGAACAACCAACCCTCCCCCAGCTGAATGGACACCCCCCCCCCGAGAAGGCTGTCCCCTGCCTGCTACCCCCCTCCCAGGCTGTAGATCCAACAGTGTCATTTTGTTAGAAAATTCCCCCACCGCCTCTTTCTAGGCTTGGTATTATTATTATTATTATTATTAAACATTTATAAAGCACCAGTAACAACCTGGCGCTGTACAGAACATATAATCAGCTGCGGTCCCTACCTGTGGCTTACAATCTAAAAGACAAGGAGGGGGAGACAAGGAGAGGGGACAGCGGGAGAGACATGGGAGAAGACAAACAAACATTCAGGCGGATGCGAAGTCTCAGGTGCGTGTACTTGGCTTGGTTACAAGGTGGTCGGTAGCAGCCGTCAGCAGGGGAGGGCCGACAGTAAGAGCAAGGGGAAAGACTAGAGGGCATTGGGAAAGGCAGCATGGAAAAGGTGGGTCTTGAGGAGGGATTTGAAGGAGCGGAGGGAGGAGGCGAGGCGGACGTCGGCAGGGAGGGAGTTCCAGGCATGCGGGGCAGTGAGGGAGAAGGGACGAAGGCGGTTGGGCGAGCAGGAGAAGCGAGGGAGAGCGAGGGAGGGGACAGCGGAAGAGCGGAGGGCGCGCGCAGGAGCGCGTAGGGCGATTAGGTCCGAGAGGTAAGGGGGAGCTTGGTCATGGAGCGATTTGAACGTGAGAACCAGGAGTTTGAACAGGATACGTTCAGGAAGGGGGAGCCAGTGAAGGGAGAGGAGGAGAGGCATCACATGGTCGAAGCGACGGGCAGAGTGAATGACCTTGGCAGCAGAGTTTTGGATCGCCACAAGGGGGGACAGGTGGGAGCGAAGGAGGCCAGCAAGGAGGAGGTTGCAGTAGTCGAGGCGAGAGATAACCATGGCACTCTCCCATTTGTGAGAATGGAAGGAGTCCCTTGAAGAAGAACTTTGTTTACAAGGCAGCAACATTCGCTGCGAAGGAGGGGAGAGGGGGGGACTATTCCCCCACCCTTGTAACAGCGCTACGGGGCTACAACTGAGCTGTTTAAAAAGGTGGTGCTGGTGGTGCAAGAGAGACTCCTCCGGGACTCGAGAGCAGGGCTCCCGGCTCCCACGGATGCCGCATATGCCTGGGGCCATCCCTGATTGCTGCCGGCCCGCTCCCAGGGCAGGTACGGATGCAAATACACCCCCTACCCCACGTCACGGTGGCTATGCCCCTGCAGTGGACTTTGAAGCAGGTAGTCAGAGTCACCCTAAGTTCACTCATTCAATGATCTATTATTCAGCATCATGGTGCGTCAGGGACTCGTGCTGAGTGGCGTAAGGTGGCATAAAACCGCGTGTGTTGACAAACTGCAGACAAGCCACATCTGCAGATACTGGCAGCAGGTAATGCGGAATCACGGAAATATCAAGAGAAAGTTGAGGGCAAGACACATTAAGTGCTGAGTTCTCGGAATGGAATGGCGGCGCGGCCGGTAACAGCTGCTGCTGCTTCAGCCCTACCCGAACATGACCGAACTGTTCGGTCGTTTCCGAGTTCAGTTCGGACGTTCGGTTCGGTTGTCCAAACAGACCGAGTTCGGTCTGAACTCCGAACATCCGAACCACATTCGCACATCCCTAACATTGCCCCACTTTTGCTCCCATTAGCCCCAGATTCACCAGCTCATGTGTCATGAAGCTGCCTGATGTTCGCCCTGGGACTGCTGTACACAGCGTCATCACCGGAAATGTGGAGCATGCTGTGCAGGCAATTCAGGGCAAATCCAGGGCTATGTGCTGCCTTGGAGCCACCTCCTGTGTGTTGGGGGGCCACAGGATGCTAAAGTGGCCATACCCACACATCTTTGGTGGACATGCGTGTTCAGTCCCACAGAGTCATGGGCAGTAGCCTAGGGTGCTGAGGAACTACCGCAACTCTGGCCCTTTTTACACAGATATGCTAACACTGATAAAATGGGTGTTACATTTTATTATACAGGTTGCAGGGCACCCATAGAGCACACCTGCTGCCCTGCAACATGTATAATAAAATGTAACACCCATTTCTGTGTGAAAAGGGCCTTTATGCTGGAGGAACGGGGGGGCTCAGGAGGGTCATGGGGGGGAGGAACACCTGCCTGTTTGGTGGAGGCCCACATGGAGCCTGTGGGTGGTAGCTCTCACAGGGGGCCCCATGGAACGACTATGGACTCCGGGGGCTTCCTGACTTATGTGCAAACACCCATTGTTACAATATTTTGTTTGCCTACTTACTTTTGGGCTTTCTGCCACTCTGTCACACTTGGGGTGAGACGATATTAAGACAGACACATACACAGTATTATATAATCTTTCTTTCCATAGAAAACCAAGCTTAAAAAGGCTCTTGATTAGAGATGAATGGAGATATTAGGAACCTTCCTCCCCATCATTCACAATGCGTTTTCAGCTCAAGATAGGGGTGGGATATCTAGGAAGAATGCAGCAAGTTTGGAGAGATGGTGGGAATACCATTGTGAAATAACATTCCTGTTTGGCTTCCATTTTTGGCAGATTTGACCATTTCGATCGTACTGGTGAAATCTGGACTAGAAAACAATATGGTCCACATTTTGTCAGACTGATCAGATGAACTTCCCCCTGTACTGTACATGTGCATAACCGGGGAGCCCTGAACAGTGCCAGTATTAGTGCATGCGCGGTATGGGCACCAACATTTTGTGCATGCCCAGTGTAGGGAGTGAAATCACAGTACCCTGCAGTTGGAACATCAGATGGAATTCTACCATAGGGGATTTCTGACTGACATCCCCAAAATACTACTACTAATCATCATTTCTATAGCGCCACTAGACATACCCAGCGCTTTTACAGTCACAGATTTTGAAGACAGGTCCCTGCTCAGTGGGCTTACAATCTAAGATGCTCCTGGCATAGCATAGCATGACATGGTTTGGCCTGCCTGTGTATAGGGCCAATGCTTGTGCATGAAGAGTTTGCATGCCATGATTTTTTTTTATTTTTTTTTAATGGGTTCCACTAAAAGGGGTGGGGGGCACATTGCTTGTTGGCTACTGCTGCTTGGTTGGCTTGGCCGTCAGAAAGCAGCACCATGAGCCGCACAGAGGGCTCCAGGATTTAAGTTTCCTCCATGCCAGGGTGCTCTGGGGTGTGAAGAACTAACTTGGGGTCTGTTGGGCTGACTGGCTTTTGGTGTGCAGGATCGCAGTTGCTTGCAGTCTGTGTGGTTGATTCAAGTTGTCTTCTTTTACCAAGGGTCCTCCGGCTGCCTCCGGTCAGGGGCAGCATGCTAGGTTGGTTTTTTTTAAAAATAATTGGATGCTGCCAGGCCAGCTGGGGTGCTTGGTTTGCTCACCTTGGCAGTCAGACAGCAGCACCATGAGCTGCCCACAGAACTCTCTCTGCCTCGCTCCAGGAGTTAAGTTCCCTCCATGCCAGTGTGTGTGTGTGTGTGTGTGTGTGTGTGTGAAGAACCAACATTGGTGTCTGCTGGGCTGGGAGTAGACAGTAGTACTTAACTGCATGCATTTCTCTGCTGCATGCTTCTTCTGGGTGGATGCCCCATAACAGAGCAGAGAGGAATTTTAAGTAGTCTATCTCTCATCAGATCACACAGTGCCTTGGCCTGCCCAGAGTGGGGCACTGTTTAGCTGCTGCATGCAGCATATCAAATGACATGTTGTAGAGTGGCTAATGCATTGCAGATGAAGGACCTCTAGACTGGGCTGGGGGAAGAACAGGGGGACCCAGTTGGGACTGGCTTTGGGTTTTTTTTCTGTGAATGATGATGCCATGAAGAGTTTTTGAAGACTGTACAGGACAGAGGGAAATAAGCTCCCACAACCACAATATGGTACCAGTCCATGAGGGGAGTTTCTTTCTTTTTATTAATAAATTATCCTAAACAACTATTACAAACACCTAACCTACATCTAATTCTCTCTACCTATTGCTACCTTAACTACTGCTACCTTAATACTAAGAAGAACTACCTACTTGATCTGACCGAACCTAACCCAAAGTCAGAGACAGCATCTGAGGGCAAAGACTGAAGGAGCCCTCAGTCCTCGTCGATTTGTCTGGCAGACTCAGAGGAGGAGGCGAAGAAGGCGCTGACATCCACCACAGGAGCAGCGTAAGACCCTCATGAGCATCCCCAGCAGGAGGGCAGGTATCTCTTGGGGAACCCTGAGATAGTGGAGAATCCTGGGTGGCAGTGCTGGTACTGGTGGGAGATCTAGCTGTGGGGGCACCTGCATGCCAGCAGTCCAAGCGGCTTCCAGCCACCGGCCTACCCGGCATGCTCCATCAGGGCCTGGTGGAACGTGACATTGGCCTGCCATGTCTGCCTCATGTAGGTGCAGTAGGCTGCATTCTCCACCTGATGACATCCCGGGCCAGGTCACGATGTTTTATTATTATTTTATTTTTATTATTATTATTTTATTATTTTATAAATTTATACCCCGCCCCTCCTGCAACGCAGCTCGGGGAGGCTTCCAGCATAAAAACAGTAAAATACAATAAAATACATCTAAAAACAATCAAATATTAAATAATAAATATTAAATATTAAAACAGGGCTAGACAAAAACAAATGGGTAGGGGCCTAAAAACCTCCCTCCCCACCCTCCCTCCCAAAGGCCTGGGCAAACAGCCAGGTCTTACAGTTTCGCCGAAATGTTAAAAGGCTAGGGGCCAGGCGAGCTTCCTCTGGAAGGGAGTTCCATAGCCGCGGTCCCACCACCGAGAATGCCCTCTCCATCGTGGCCCCCCGCTTAACAAGGGGGACCTCCAGGAAGGCACCCCCGGCAGACTGCAGGAGCCGCTCTGGGGCGCGAAGGGCGAGGCGGTCCCTAAGGTATGAGGGGCCGAGACCGTATAGGGCTTTATAGATCATCATCAGGACCTTGAACTTGGCCCGGCACACTATCAGCAGCCAGTGCAGAGCTCGGAGCACCGGTGTAATGTGCTCCCGGCGACCCGTCCCCGTAAGAAGACGAGCCGCCGCATTCTGCACCAGCTGCAGCCTCCGAGCCAAGAACAAGGGAAGCCCCACGTAGAGCGCATTGCAGTAGTCGAGCCTCGAGGTGACAAAGGCATGGATGAGGGAGGCCAGGTCCGGGCCAGAGACATACGGATGCAGCCTCCGTACAAGATAAAGCTGGCGGAAGGCAGCCTTAGCGACTGCCTCCACCTGCCGCTCCAGACGCAGGTCTGCGTCCAATATGACCCCCAGACTCCGAACCTGCTGAGCTACAGGAGGGCAAACCCCCCCAACTAGGGGGGCCACCACCCCCTTCGCCCTCCCCACCACCATCACCTCCGTCTTATCTGGGTTGAGCTTCAGTCTGCTCAGCCACATCCAATCCGCCACGGCCTCCAAACATTGGGATAGCACCGAGATAGCAGGGTCTGGGTCAGTAGAAAAGGAGAGGTACAGCTGAGTATCATCAGCATACTGGTGACAACGCACCCCAAACCCTCTCACGACCTCCCCCAAGGGCTGCATATAGATGTTAAACAACAGCGGAGACAAGATCGATCCCTGCGGAACGCCACACGGTAAAGCGCGGGGGCACGATGTCTCCTTCCCCAACACCACCCGTTGGCTCCTCCCCGAGAGGAATGAGCGAAACCATTCAAGAACGGTCCCGCCCAGACCCCCCAGGTCACGCAGTCGTCTCAGCAGCAGCCCATGGTCCACGGTGTCAAAAGCGGCCGAGAGATCTTGCTCCGCTAAGGAGTCATGTGCCTGGGGACAGTCGGTCCAAAGCTGCATGCCCAGACTCAAAGGCACGAGTCAGGCCATACAGCTCTGGGGGCAGGGGCAACTCCTCCTCAGCCTGTACAGGGCTGGACTCCTCCTCCTCCTCCTCTGCTGCTGAGGGCCTCCTTCACCTGACAGGTGCAGCTTACCCCCCTTGCTGGCCCTGCTGCCTGCTATCTGCCTGTTCTCTCCCCCTTTCCAGCACTATCCCATGGGACCTGGAAAGGTGGCCAGGGAGGGCAGAGGTGCTGCTCTCTCTCCCATGCCACACCTCCCTGCTGCAGTAGGAGCACAGAACCAAAGTGTGAGGCATTCCCTGGGGCTGGGAGAAGTGGTCCCAGTGCCTGCTTGCGCCACTGCCTGACAGGTGCAGGCCCTGCCTTCACTTCCTCCACCACCTGGATCTCTGCCTCAGACTCCTCCACTGCCCTGGTCTCCTCTGACATGTTGCCTAGTCTACCTAACCCTGATTATATATATAATAAACTATAGCTACCCTACTCCTATATCCTAAACTATCAATATTATTATCCTATTCCTAAACTATAACTATATATAATGATATCCTATAACTTAACTATATGTCCTAATAACAACAAATCCTATCCTAATTCCTATCTAATTTATAAACTTAAGTACTACTATAGTATCTATCTATATATATACATTCAGCCACCCTATTCCCTCCTCAAGTGTGTGTGTGCTATATATTTATAATTTGTTGTTGTTTTTTTAAAGTTCTTCCTCAGCTCCTCCACTCCTTCCCTCTCCCTCTCCTTCCCACACCACAAAGAGACTGCTGGACTGCAGCCCCTTATATACTTTATGGAGGGGAGGGGGAGGGAGGAAGAGCTGCAGAGTGTTCTTGTGCACCCTGATTGGGTAGGGAATTAAGGGGGAGGGAGGATGGGGGTGGGGGTGTTGTTGTGCACACTGTGCACACCCTGATTGGCTAGACAATTAAATGGCTGCAGCTGCTGCACATGGCAACAGCTGCTGCGGTGCCAAGGTGGCACCGACGTTTTCAGACGTCGTGTGCTTCAGTTTCCAAAGTCCGAAGCTTCGGCAAGAACACTGAATTGCCTCCAAGTACTCGGACTGACTATTCGGAACTTCAAAAATCAGTCCAAATACCCGGAAGTACTATTCAGTTCAGCCCTAAACTGAGGCTGAGAGGTTGTGGAAATTTTCCGTGAAGACGGAAAGCTGGTTTCGCTTCAGCCCTAAATACTGGGAATCATACAAGCATTTGGCCATTTTGTCCAAACATTCATGATAAAGAACAACTCAGAAGAGTTGGTTTCTGTCAAACTCCAGCCCAAATCCTAGCCCTGGTGCTGCCTCAAATATACCAGCTGAACAAATCTGAGCCCTAACTCGCTCCAACGCCTTGAGCCCTTCCTCCTGAGCTTTCTTTCTTTCTTTCTTTCTTTCTGTTTCTAGACCACACTTCTGTGAAGGCTTGAGCAGATAACAAAGCATACATTAAAACATACGTAAAATAAAAGCAATTTAAATTAACTAAAAATGTCTCATTTAAAAACATCCCAAACCCTATCCCCACTGGCCAAACAAATAGAGCTTACATTTGCCTCCACAAAATGCTGAGGCTCAGGCTTTGGTGAACCTCCAGGCGAAGGGAATTCCCAAACTGGAACATACTCATTTAGGAAGCACTCTCCTTTATCTGACTTTTCCCACACTCTAACCTCTGCTGTCACTGTCTAATGCTTGTGGGCACATAGTAGAAACTCATCCTGGCGCTCCAAGGGCAGAAAGTGTGAGTTCAGCAGGTTAGCACCTTGCAGAGGAAAGATGTAGAGAAGACCGGGGCTCTGCCTATAAGCTATCGCAACCAGTAGGACAACTGCTCCCCAGGGGCAAAAAGGCTGTTTTTGAAAGGAGATTTGATCCAGACTTCTGTTTTGATACAGGCTTCTGTTACAGAGCTATAGCATCAGCGTTTTGTGTTCAAGCTCACTTAGAGAAAAAGGATGCTGATAAATTGGCTGGGAAGCTGTCATGTAAATTCACTGAGTCATCCCACTGTGGTTCTCCTCCTCTCGGGGAACCGTCTCAGGCAAACGGAATAAGGCTGAGGTTGAGCTCCTTCTGACTCAGAGGCCATGTGGACTTTCTCAGATATTGCAGGGGTGAGGACCTTGTTTATTTATAATTTTCCCATTAGCTGTTAGCTTTGGCTGCACTTTGTGGGTTGGAAAGAATGTGACTTCTACATAAAGATGGGGCCAAACCAAGAGGCTGGATCCAAACATCCCCAGAGTTGTTTTCATGTGGAGGGTGGCCCATAATATAACATTTGTGGCTGATAACCATAATTTGAGATCTGGATGAGATTAGTGGGAGGAGGGAAGGGGGTGGAGTGTTGAAATCAGAAACTGAGTTTTGTAGCTTTGGCCTCATCTTTTCCCTCTTCTGCAATTTTACTGGGTGCACGACCGACCTTCATGGCAATTCTCATGAAGATCTCAGGTCAGTTTCCAGTGTGGTTCACTTTTCATGCCCTCAGAAACTCTAGAGCGGACTGTAGGATTCCCCACCCCCCACCCCTGTCCCTATGGACATTCTCATTTAGTAGCATTTTAAAGGCACTTCGTAGTCATTCTGCACAGTAGCATAAATGTCCATACAAGGAGCAGGATAATACAAATTGTGGAGCTACCCCCAGTGAGCTGAGCCTCAAAGACAAATGGTGGGAGGTCTTAAGCAGGATTCACAGATTCAAGAATCTGAGTCTAGAGCTAAAACAGGGATTTCATTTTCAAACCGCAGGAAATACCTGCAATTTTGAGTGCCGTGTGGGGTGTCCGATAGCTACCTAAACACCGGTTGAACACCCAATTATCCCAAAATAATGAGTATTACCATTTCTGAGTTACTCAGCTACCATTTTGACAAGTATACCCATTTTTGCAGGTACTTGTTTTGGCTCTAAATATGACAGGGGCCACCATGCTAGCAGTTCTGATATGCTTCCCCCTTCCCTTCCAGTGGCAGGCCAAAGAACAACATGAGAAAGTGGCGAGATACAGACCGTGGACAGGAGAAGTTGAGCTCTATGTTGCAGAGGACCTTGCCAAGAGAATAGATCAGGCTATATCATGTGCCCAGCACTGGAGATATATATGAACATTGTGTCAGACTACACACACACACACACACATACACACACACACACACTACACTGACAGAGGTGAAGGACCAATCTCTCCTAAAAAGGCCAGAAACAGAGTATTTTCACATGTTCTCCATTCCTGTAACAAGGGCATAGAGTGGCACTTCTGGAAAAATCCATATCAGGGTTTTGTATGAACGTTGTGTGGCAAGCAACACTTTTCCCACAACAGCCCTCTTTTCCAAATGGCGGAGGCTGCTCAGAGTAGACTGGAAGTGCTACATATAGGCCCTTTTCACACAGACACTCTAACACTGACAAAAATTGGTGTTACATTTTATTATACATGTTGCAGGGCACCCATAAAGCACATCTGCAGCCCTGCAACATGTATAACAAAATGTAACACCCATTTTATCAGTGTTAGAGTGTCTGTGTGAAAAGGGCCGTAGACCAGGAGGGTGCTTCCCCCTTCCTACCTGTCTGCTTGCAGCAACCCTGGACAGGGAGAAATCTAGGCTGTTGCAGGAGAAACAACAGAGGTCATTTGCCAATGAATATTAGAACTGATTAATATTTAAAGTGAATGGCCAGTTCAATGAATTCAGTAGGTTAGAATCTGTTTTAATGAAGCAGATACAAAGCAGCACTGTTCGTTTTCTGCTTCACTTGTAGTTTCCAATCTTCATTTAGATATTATTTTGTGTTCGGTATTTCAGTTACTCAGGCAATACTATTTGGTGGTTTTAAAAATGTTTTGAATATGAACACAATTTGATCAAACAATGCAATCACATTCAGAAGTTTAAAACAACCTATCAATAGAACTGCCAAACTGAACCAAGTGCTGAATCCCAAAGGAACTGAAATACCATAGCCAAGAAAACATAGACTTGGAGATCTGAATTTAACAATTTATTTCAATTAGTTTTATTTATGTGTTTATTTTTACCCTGCCCCTCTCTGCCAAAGGAGACTTAGGGCAGCTTACACATAGTGATAAAACAATCAATACAATAAAAATTAATATAAAAAACAAGTCACAGGGTCAAAATTAGACATCACCCAACCCAAGGTCTGAAAACATAAAAACCCAACCCACCCTCAACTATCCCACCCCCCTGCCAAATGCCTGGTGGAGGAGCCAGATCTTACAATGCTGGTGGAAAGTAAGGTGATCCAGGCTGAGGCGAGATCTCACAGCTTTGTTAGAGTTACATCTGGTGGGTCTTACAAGCTGCGAGATCTCGCTGCATAAAAGGCTGCATTCACACATTACAAAAATCCAGCATTTATAACACCCAGTATGATCTCGAGCACTTATACGAACCCTTTTTGTCATGTGTAAAAGTGGCCTGAGGTGTTCTGCACCAGGGAACACTACGGGTGTACAGTGGGTGATTGATTTACTGGTGGAATTGAGTTGCTCTTTTTGGAGGGAGGAGAAGGAATCGCCCCTGGCTTCGAGGATGCCATTCTACCTGGTTTGACCTGAGGTCTCTGCATTTTAAACTCTCATTATCAGGCTCCCAGTGAAGTTCTGATCTCTCCACACCATCCAGCGGCACCTGGATAACCCAGAGAAATCAGGGATTCCTTGGGCAGCAAGGATCAGGGCCACATCAGAAAGGAAATTGGGCAAAGGGACTCTCCCATGCCCGTCTGATGTAGCCCTAGCCCACCCCTTTGGCGCACTCAACAAAGTGGGTGTTACTCTGTTGGAACGTACCAGGAGAGTTCCTTTGCTCTGTTCCTTCAGAGTTGCCCCACTCCCTTTGGGTCAGATCTTTGGGGGAGGTGGCAACCCTATCTCTGGTGTAAAAGGGAGTCGCACACCTACATAAAATCTCCCCCACTAAAAAGGGCCAGCACATGGACTTCCCTCCCCTAATGTCTAACATGGGTCAAGGAGTGCTTAGGATTTGCATGGGTCCCTTGCTGAGGGGTGAAGTTTACTCTGTAAGATATGGGGCCCATTAAACCCTCTCCCACTATGGGGCTGATTCAAAGTCAAAGGCCTGATCCAACTGAAGTCTTTCCAATGATTTTACTGACACTTGGAACATACCCTTTCAGCACCACAAGGCACTGAAGTCTCTCCCCACCCCAATTAGTGTGTAGATTGGCCCCGACAGAACCAGAAGGCATCCGAACAGCCCACCCTAGCCTTCCCTGCAGTGACATAATGAAGCTGGGAATGAGAGGGAGATTATTCAGCCGGGCTCCATCTGCGACTCTGCTAATGAATTCCAAATGCCCGGTCAGCTGAGAGCTGTTATCAATCATGAGGTTGGAGATGGAGGCTGTAACGGATACTAGACAAACACTGCATTTTTCTGGGTCACCAAGAATGCTAATACTTCCATAAACATCAGGTTGTGATGCGTCCTACTCCATCTCCATCAATACAAGGTGCTTTGGTCAGAGTTGAGCCAACCCAAGGAAGGGCAGTCTTCTTTGGGTAAGAAAAAAATGGAGACTGGTGTATCCCAAGAACTGACAGCTGAGCTCAAAATCGCTTTTGGCTTGTAATGCTGCTGTCCACAGAATGGTCTGAATCTCAGCTTTGGTGAAAGGCAGAATCTCAGCTTTGGTGAAACCCAACCATGGGAGGAAGAGCTTCACTAGGGACTGATGTCATTTTTAGCAGCTGGCCACCATCTGGCAAGTGGAACAGTCCTGGCAGCCAAAAGTTTAATTTCAGAAGCACAGTAAACTCTGTTTCCTCCCTGTAATAGGGAACAGACTCTTGTTATTCGACAATTGGCTCACTTGCAGAGTGTCCAGGTCTGGTCACTGCATTTTAAGAAGGACATTGACAAACTGGAACCGGTTCAGAGGAAAGTGACAAAGATGGTCAGGGGTCTGGAAACCAAGGCTTGTGAGGAAAGGTTGAAGGAGCTGGGTATGTTTAGTCTGGAAAAGAGAAGACTAAGGCCACTTTCAGACATCCCCCCCACCCCACCCCGCCCCCATGCATATTCTGGCTGTGGGGGAAGGGTGAATGCGCAGTCAGAATATGCATGGGGGTGGGGGGGATGTCTGAAAATGGTCCAAGGAGAGACGTGATAGCCATCTTCAACTATCTGAAGGGCTGTCACATAGAAGATGGAGCAGATTTGCTCTCTGTTGCAACAGAGGGCAGGACTAGAACCAATGGGCTCAACTTACAAGAAAGCAGATTTCAGCTAAACATTAGGAAGAACTTCCTAATGGTAAGAGCTGCTTGACAGTGGAACAGACACTGCCTAGGGTGGTGGTGGGCTGGGCTCTCCTTTGCCGGAGGTTTTCATACAGAGGCTGGACCTCTAAGGTTCTATGATTCTGTGACTCTTCGGGAGGCACTGGGCTGTGCTATGCACCCTGGACACCAGTTAGGACTTGAGAGTGTTCAGCATAACCCTTCAGAGTAGGTCTGAAACGCAATCTCAGTACTCCTGCTTTTCTCAGTGAGAATCAGGATTCTCAGCTTGTTCTTGCAAACAAGAACAAGCTGAGAATTGTCTCGATTCTCGCTGAGAAAAGCGAGAATCTTGAGGGGAAAAAGAGGGCCGTATACAAACCCATTTACTCCCCTGGCTGCCTCTCCGAGTCCAGGGGGACTGCTCCAGCTGCTGAGTCTCGCCACTGGGTCTCTCCCCGCTCTCCTTCTCTGTGGGGGAAGTGGAGAAGCATCCGAGGAGGAGGCAAAAAACCAAAAAAAAACAACAAATCTCTGCTCCTGTGCAAAATGGCCACTGGGGCCATTCTGTGCATGCTCAGCCCTTTTCCAAAATGGCACCAGCAGCATCACTGCCATTTTGGAAAAGGACAGCCAGTCTGCACAGGGGCAAAATGGCTTAGATTATGGATCTGTGCCATGGGCCTGCCCCCTATCTTGTGAGTATGCCCTCATCTCGGCTCCCTTACCCTGAGTTCAGTCTTTTAGTCCTTAGGGGTAGGAATCAGTTCCAAGGCCAGATCCAGGAACTGGAAAGGGGCCATGTAAAAACTAGCCGTGGGCCACATTTGGCTTCCAGGCCAAATGTTTCCTACTTCTGAACCCTAGTGATTCCCAAAGCTCTGGTGGAGTCAATTTCCTGCATCAGCTGAGGCTCCGGCCTATCAAAGAAGACATTCCTGTATTTCAATGCTAGGCACCAGCATTTGGGCCGAGGTCCAGAGTGAGAGCTCAGAAAGGAAACTGTAGGCATTGCAGATGCCAAGTGACAAAATGCAACATGAACTAAAGCAGCCATAGACATTTAAACCAATTGCACATGGGAACGTCTCATTTTAGTTGATTTTACCTGACATTGTCACGGGTTGGAGGTCTGCCCCCCCCACTTTACCGGGTTTGAGTGACTCAGTTTCCCTCGTGTACAGCCCACTTTAATCAGTTTGTCTCTCTGGCCGATTCAGGCCTGCTGCAGGGACAACCCCTTTGTCACCCAAGGGCACGATCCTTCCCATTTACAGACTCTTTAATCACTGGGTTCACAAGAGCTTGAGAACTCTTGTTGCTCACTTGTGTTCCAATGTTAGACACAGACACTTCTTCATAAAGATAAGAAGTCAGTTTATTGATTACATAAGCAAGATTGTTGATACNGTTTATTGATTACATAAGCAAGATAGTTGATACAGAGTGGTTACTAGAAATCAAAGGTAAATATAACGCATTCCTAACCTATACTGGTTGAATCTCTAAATAAGCATCTTACCCTACAAGGTCCATAAGTTCTGGTTCCTCAGTCATAGATGTAGAATGACTGGGCACTGGTTTCTTAGTTGGTAGAAAGCAAAATCATGCCTTTCAGTCCATAGTTTCCAGCCTTGCTTGCTGGCAGGTTTTAGTATGTAAATGCAGTTGCTCAAAATGGCCAAGCGAGAGAGAGAGAGATTCTCAAGGTGGCTTAATGGCCTCCTTAAATACCTTTCATGGTCTCTTTGTTTCTCGTTCCCACCTTGGAGAAATCTGAGGTCTGTCACGTAGGCAATGGCTGCCTGCATTAGCATTTTTAATGTCTCTGGCCATCCGTCTGGGGCCAATCCACAAACTGTCTTTCCATTTCCTGGAGCTTGGTCACATGTCACAGTCTTGATTTGAGTTTTACAGTTCTTAATTGAACATTACATACATGTTGCACCTTTCGCTTTACATATTTACTAGGCTTGTAGTCTACATGTAGGTCAGTATCACACGTGTGTGACCCTATGTTCCTCCTTGACAGACATCACCCTATGCTTTTCTTTAGTGACAATAAAATTGCAGCTGGCCCTTGACAGTCGGGTACAAATTGACTGAACAGAACAAAATCAAACGTTGAAGTAATCCCTGAGTAAACCCAGCATCCCAGAGGATGGCATACTTCTGTAGGCAGTTTATTTTGGAAAAGAGCAGCACATGTACAGAACGATCCCAGCGGTCATTTGTGCATGTGCAGTGGTTTTGGTTTCCTTGGCGAGATATCTCACAATATTTTGCACTGGGACTGAGATCCCAGCAAGATCTTGATCCCAGCTGAAATCTCGCATGATATCTCGCGAAAATCGGTTCTCATTTTTGTTTCAGCCCAATTTCAGAGACAAAATACCCTTTGGCTTCCACATTTGCATCCCAGTTCAGGCAGTGGCATAGGAAGGCTGTGGTGGGCCTGGATTCAAGTCCTAGTAATTGGGGATTGCCCCTTAACTTATGGTAATGGTATAGGGTCTTCCTAAGGGGTGACTGTCCCAAGGCTCCTGGCCAGACTCTGCCTAATGCAAAGGTTGTGGCCCCACCCAAGTTCCCAGTGTGGCCCCACAAAGTGGCAAGAATCCCACCAGGAAGAGAGTTTTAAGGCTTGGTGGGGCCAGCATTCCACCCCCACCCACTCTGAAAATCTCCTTCTTAGTGGGTCCCTTTGCAACTGCCCTGAGCGCCGCTAGAAAATTTCCAGAGAGGGTGGGAGAAGAGTATTCCCCCTGTTGCCTCCCCTATCTATTCTGAAAAATTCTAGTAGTGCTTAGGCCAATTAGAGAGGACCCCCTCGAGGTCCAGACCCTAGACTGAACTGAGCTCCCTTGCTCTATGGTAGCTACATCCTTGTGTCCAGGGGTAAATTGCCCTGGAGGAAGGAATGTTATTTATTAATAATAATAATTATTATTATTATAAACGTTTATATAGCACCAGACGTGTCACCTGGCGCTGTACAAAACATAGAAATAGACGTGGTCCCTGCTTCTGACTTACAATCTAAAAGACAAGGAGGGGGAGACAGGGAGAGGGGACAGTGGGAGAGACAGGGGAGAAGACAAACAAACATTCAAGCGGATGCGAAGTCTCAGGTTCGTGTGCTTGGCTTGGTTACAATCAGGTTGGTTACAGCAGTCTGCAAAGGAGGGCAGACAGTAAGTATATGGAGAATGACTAGCAGGCATTGGGAAAGGCGGCGAGGAAAGAGTGGGTCTTGAGCAGGGATTTGAAGGAGTGGAGGGAGGGGGCAAGGCATGGAGGGAGTTCCAGGCATGGGGGGCAGCGAGGGAGAAGGTTCGAAGGCGGTTAGGTGAGCAGGAGAAATGAGGGAGAGTGAGGGAGGGGACAGAGGAAGAGCAGAGAGCACGAGCAGGAGTGCGTTGGAAGATTAGGTCTGAGAGGTAGGGGGGAGCTTGGTTGTGGAGTGTTTTGAACGTGATTACCAGGAGTTTAAACAGGATACGTTCAGGAAGGGGGAGCCAGTGAAGAGAGAAGAGGAGAGGCTGCACATGGTCGAAGCGACAGGCAGAGTGAATGACCTTGGCAGCGGAGTTTTGGATTGCGATAAGGGGGGACAGGTGAGAGTGAGGGAGGCCAGCAAGGAGGAGGTTGCAGTAATCGAGGCGAGAGATAACCATGGCATGAACAAGGGTTTTGGCCGAGGAGGTAGAGAGAAAGGGGCGGATCCGAGCAATGTTATGGAGGGCGAATCGGCAGGATTTGGCAACAGAGTCAATGTAAGGTTTAAAAGAGAGGTGCGTGTCAAAGATGAAGCCCAAGCTACGGGCTTGGAGAACAGGATGGATGGTGACTCCATCGATGCAGATGGGCAGGTTAGAGGGAGAGGAAGAGGAGGGAGGAAAAATGAGGAGTTCGGTCTTGGCCATGTTGAGCTTGAGTTGACGTCGGGACATCCAGGTGGAGATATCAGAGAGGCAGTTGACGAGGCGTGAGTGGACAGAAGAGGAGAGAGAGGGGGTAGAAAGATAGAGTTGGGTGTCATCAGCGTAGAGATGATATTGGAATCCGTGGGAGGCAATAATTTTGCCAAGGGACAGGGTGTAAATAGAGAAGAGGAGAGGGCCAAGGACAGAGCCTTGGGGGACCCCAACCGAAAGGGGGAGGGAGGAGGAGTTTGACTCGGGGAGCGAGACTTTAAAGGAGCGGTCAGAGAGGTAGGAGGAGAACCAGTCAAGGACAGAGCCACGGAAGCCCAAAGAGTAAAGCGAGTCCAATAGAAGCAAGTGGTCGACAGTGTCAAAGGCAGCAGAGAGGTCAAGGAGGACAAGAATGGAGTAGAGGCGCTTAGATTTAGCGACAAGTAGATCATTGGTGATCTTGGCCAGGGCAGTTTCAGTAGAGTGGAGGGGGCGGAAGCCGGATTGGAGAGGGTCCAGGGAGGAGTTGGCAGAGAGGAGGTCCAGGCAGCGGGAGTAGACGACACGTTCCAGAAGCTTTGAGGCAAAGGGAAGGAGGGAGACTGGCCGGTAACTAGAGGGGTCAGATGGGTCCAGGGTGGGCTTTTTGAGGATGGGGGAGACAGTGGCATGCTTGAAGGCAGAGGGGAAGGAGCCTGTGGAAAGGGAGAGATTGATGACATGTAGAAGTGGGGGGGCGACAGTGGGAGCAATAGAGGTCAGGAGGCGGGAGGGGATTGGGTCAAGGGGGCAGGTGGAGGGGTTGGATGAAGAGAGCAGAGCGGAGATTTCCTCGAGAGAGGCAGGAGGGAAGGATGTGAGGAGAGAGGGGGGAGGGGGAGGGGGTGGTACGGGAGCAGGAGGAGGAGGTGGGTGGGAGGCAATGTCCTGACGGATCTTGTCAATCTTTGAGGTGAAGAATGATGCAAGATCCTGAGCAGGAAGGGAAGAGGGCCGAGGAGGACAGGGGGGTTTAAGAAGGGAGTTGAAAGTAGAGAAGAGGCGGCGAGGGTCGCAGGAGAAAGATTTAATCCTGGAGGCATAATAGTGTTGTCGAGCTAGGGAGATAGCCGAGGAGAGGGAGAATTTGTAGTGGAGGAAGTCATGGAGGGAGCGGGATTTGCGCCAGAGGCGTTCGGCAGCCCGGGTGCAGGAGCGGAGGTAGCGGATGTTACGGGTGACCACCAGCCTGCTATGTTCCAAGAACAAATACTGCAGGGCCGGGCAAAGAAGACATCTGCCTTCATCTAGGGGCCAGATAGTTTGCCAGTCCCGAAAGTTGATCCTCATGTTGATCTAAAATTGCAGGTTTTGAGGCTGAATGTAACAAAGTAACGGCAGATGTGTCCCCTGCTTCGAGTATTTGCTGGGGAAGATTATCTTGCTCACTTGCCACTGAAGAAATATTATCACACGGAACTAGCGAGGGCAAAATATGAAAAGAACAGTTTTGACCCCGAGGATTTTCTATATTAAGTTGTGATGAATCCCGTATACTGCCTATGGGAAACCCCTGGTTAGGCATATCCAATATGGAATTATGCCTAGTTGGAGTGTCGGATCCATTTGCCCTATTGATAAGACCTTTTTGCATCCCTTGCTTGCAAGAAGAATTTGGCAGCCCAGCAGTCTTTTGGGATTTTGGCTGTTCGAAGTTCCTCCTTACAGGTCGAAATGATTTTTTCAAGGGAGGGCTAACGCTTAACCTGGGGTTTGAATTAGATAAATGGATAAGGCTATGGGTTATAGATTCAGCTGGGGGCCAGTCTGTCTCAGCATTTCCCTTAAGTGCAGAATACTGATTGTAATCTAATTGAAAATCCATCAAATCATCACTTTCAGGTTTTACTTGAGATGAATTGGGGGGGGGGGGCGAATCACTGAGCGGCTGGTAGAAGTGAAGAAAACTTCATTTACCACCCCACTCCCATGAATAGAATAGCCTAGATTCAGCCAAAATCTTCTGAACCAATTTGTAACTCCTAAAATGAATTATTATATGCTGAAAGGGAAGGCCCTTAGCTAATGATTGGTAATATTTAATTTGCCAGATATGGATTTCATAATTCAATATTTGACTGAAATAATATTGAATACAATTTTTATCTTGCCAATATGGAAAATAACCATTCGGTAGTGGGTACATTTTTAGGGCGAGTGCACTTTTGTTTGGCTGGATAGGGCCTAAAGTCTGATTGGCCAAACCACCTCCGGAGTCAGCCATATCCTGAGTTTCCAAGGGATATTGCTGCCTAATCTTTTATTTTTTTCCTGGCCTCGGCATAGGATGCTGCACTGCATCTTCCTGGGCTCCTCTCCTCCATGGCAGATTTGAAGGGGGATTGACAGAGGAGACAGGTTGGAATTGAACTGGTGAAAACCTATATAGTGCCAGCAATGTTATATAATGCCATTTTACAACTGTTGAAAGTAGACAGGGTCCCTAGTTTTACACAGCAGCATTATGACCATTTCTATTTTATTCTCTGTCCCTTTTCCAGTAGTTGCTAGCATTCTATTTGCCTTTTTGACCACTGCTGATGTTTTCAATGGACTATCCGCAATGACTAAATCTATGTGCTTTACAGTGATACCAGGCATTTACATTAAGGTTTGCTTAAGTAAAAGTTCTTAAATTTTCTTAAAATTAACCCCTCCTCATGGATTAAGAATTTAGACTTTTAGGTTCAAAACAAACCATACTTTTTAAAAAAACCTCGAGTTGAAGCCAGCTTAGTCTAGGGAACTACAGCCTCGTACTCTTTAAACCTTATTTGGGGGAGAGAGAGGGAACACTGTTTCCAGTCCCGGTCCCTCTGATTTCAATACTATATGTGAGGAGAAAACTTGTCCCTTCCACTCAAGGGAGACTGCCACCTGCTCTTCTTCCACTTCAGAACTGTTGTCATAACCCTTCACAATGGGTGCGTTTACACAGACGGCATCCATGGCTCTGCTCCACCCACACCCAGGCAGCTAGTCAGCATAAAAGCGGGCCGTCAGATGTGCTCTGGCACATCCTGGAGTAGTACAGCAGAGGAGGCCCCTCGTTGTTGTGGGAATAGATTGCTAGCCTCTCTTAGGACCTTAGAAACAAGTTGTTCCCAGTGAGGTTGCCCCAGGAGCGGAAAGCATTGCTGTTCTTCCAAGGTCAAGATCACAGCAAGAATGAGTTCACTACGTTTCTATGCAAATAGACCCAAGCAGCAGCTCTGTTCTCTTCTGCTCTTTGGAAATCCCTTAAGCAGCATCAAATAACTGCAATCAGCATTGCTCAATATGGGGCTTATTTTAGTCCCCCTCCCCTTTTTTTTTTTTTTTGCTCAGTGAAGAGGCTCCAATTAAGTAGAAAAAATTGTTTGTGTCATCTGCTAATGACCCAGCTATATCAGTTTCCAAGAAGAGTTCTCCAGGCTAATTGTATTATCTCCATCCTGCGGTGCAGTGTCCTCATGCCTTGTTAGATGTAAGGACATCATGAATGTGGTTTTCACTTTATCATATCCCTTAGCCCCAGGACCCAGGCTCTGGACTAGAGCAGAACCAATGAGTACCCTCAGGGTGGGCCATAGCTCAGGTGGTAGAGCACGTGCTTTGCATGTATAAGGTTACAAGTTGCATCTCCGATTCAGGATCTCTGGTAGCACGCCTGGGTGAAGCCTCTGCTGGGGATCCTGGAGGGTCTCAGGTAGCACGCCTGGGGGAGGCCTCTGCCGTAGAACTGGATTTGAAACCCTGCTGCTGTGTCAGGTTGTTACACTACTGGGCTAAGAATAAGATGGACCATTGGTCTGATGGACCCTATATCCTCTAAAATGGGTATACCTGTCAAGTATGCACTACCTGATCTGTCATTTGCAGGTTGATTAAGGGGCACTACTCACATGGGATCTGATGAGTACCCATTTGGGATTTTAAATGGGGGGGGGGGGGACTCTGTGTCTGTGTGTGTGTGTGTGTGTGCCCAATTACTTTATATGTCAGCTCTTAGAAAGGGGCTTGGGAAAACAGAGGGTAGCATGGAATCTAGAACCCTTGGCACAGTTGTCCCAAAGAGCAGCTGAACGTAGATCCTTTTAAGGAACTAGCTGTGTAAACTCCTTATATGACCAACATACAGCGCCCATTCTCATGACCAAGGTAGATAGGACATGCTAGCCATTGCTCTAATTGCTCTCCTGTTAGATCTTTTGAAAGGAAGTGGAAGGGTTAGTGGTTTAAGGCTCCTATAGTCAAAGAAATGGCATGGAAACATCAGAGAATCCACCAGCCAGATGGGAGAGGGGAAAGCCCCTCTGTCCTTTGTTTTTAATAATGGAGTAGCTCCTACTTTCCCAGCTCAGGTTGCATTAGGATCAATAGAAGCTGAGAGTCCATTTTGTTAAAAAAAGGTAGCAAGAGGGAAACACAATGTAGGCTAGAAGCTACGACTCCCAGCAGAGCAAGCACAAGACTGATCTACCCAACCACACCACAACTGCACCTGCAGTACCCTTACAAACAGCTGTCTACTTTGATGGGCACTAGTCCTTCTTCTGCTGGCAGCTATCCATTGCTTCTAGAGTTTTGCTGCTAAAGTGGGGCACAGGAAACTGATAGGTCAAGGGTTCAAAACTGGACTGAGTGGTAAGCTGAAGGTGTGATTTCTTGCATTTATAAATTTACTTTGGGAAACAATAATACAGGGGTTTCCTCCTGTGTAGTGGATTCTCTGATATTTCCATACAGTTTCTTTTCCTATAGGAGCTTTGAACCTCCAGCAGCTCCAGCAGGAGAGCTACCAGAGCAACTGTTAGCAATTCCTATCTACTTTGATCATGAGGATGGGCACTGTATATTGGTCACATAAAGTATTTATACTTTGTGCCTTGAAAGAGCCTTTCTGGTGCGGCTCAGCTGCCCTGCTTTGGGATAGCTGTACCAAGGGCCCTAGGTTTTATACTTCCCTCTGTTTTTTCAAGCCCCTTTCTAACAGCTGGCTTACAAAATAAGTGAGCATACACACACACACACACACACACAAATTAAATCAAAAACAGGTAGGTGAGTATAACATACTCATTCCCAGTGTGGGTATAGGGTCAGGTATAGAACTGAAACTGGGCACCTGCCCAGTCAGGTACCCAATCAAATCTGGGGTGCTCGACTCACCCCAGTTACATTTAAGCACCAGTTGGTGCCCAAACGTGACCCGACAGGCTACCCGGGGCTAGGGCTGAAACGAGAATGAACATTATTCTCTAGGGATGGGCGAACAGATCACGGTTCGGGTTCGGCCGTTCGGTTTGGCCGCTTTTGGGTCATGTGTTCATGTTCGGCCGTTCGCCGTTTGGGTGGATCACCAAGTTCGCGTTCGGCTGTTCGGCATTCGGCCGAAAATATCGCGAGAGCGCGGGAAGCCGGAAATCGCGGCGGAAACCGGAAATTCCTTCATGTGCATGTGGAGCTGTGAGGCGAGTGGGTGTCTGTTTGATTCGGTGGCTGCTTGTTCGTGTGTTTTGGCTGTGATTGTGTTGGGTTTGGCTGTGCTGTGTGTTTGGGTGGGTTGGTGTGTGTTGTGGGTGACTGTTGGTGTGTGGGTTTTGTTAAAAAAAAAAATGAAGAAGAGTGTTGGTGCAGGTCGCATCCTCCGGCTGGGGGCAAATTTGCCGGTGGAGGAGGAGGAGGAGGAACCGGTGGCGGCTGCTGCCCCTGCACCTCCCATGGCACCGGTGGTGGCACTGGCTTCCTCCTCGGACGAGGAGGAAGC